>JAQGBH010002576.1:0-23720 GCA_034698265.1 Sminthurinus aureus
CAATATTTTGGGCATTTTGGAGTAAATATGTATTTAAATATTTTGGCTTTTTCCATCAATATTTATCCGAGGTCTACTTATCAGTTATCAGTATTATCAGGTGAATTAGGCCAAAGCCTTTTAAATTTTAATCGATGAAGCACGCAAATACTAGACACTAAATTAAAATATTATGTGTAGTAAGAGCAACACAAAGCGTGTAAGCACAATATCATACTCATATAATAATATAATATGTGTCCTTCTAGACTAAACCCCCCAAGTTCACGATCTTTCGCACGAGCAATTTTTTCGCATTTACATACTTTAGGTCAAGGACTGTCTACTATCAATCCTGGAAATTTAAAAGTCCTATATAGGTTGACCGGAAATATTTAAAAAAATTAATTAAATGTAAATTTTACATGTATTATATAGCATAGCATAGAGTATAGAGCATAGAGCGCGGGAAACTTGCAAGTCTAATTCCGCGCATTCTTTAGATTCGTGAATCGGGGGTTTTAGTTCAGACGGACACATATATCTAATATTATGCAGATACTTAATTTTTCCAAGTCTGCTATCCTCAGTTCTCCATTCTCACTCTATTTTTCCTCAAATTACCCAAACTGCATAGTACATGTTGCATATTGCATAATATATAAATTGTAAAAAGATGTGAATGGATTTCATAATTGTTGAAAGTGGCGCATATTTCTAATTTTGAAAAAAAAATTGGATAATCACAAATGACTACAAAGTGCAAACAAGAAACAAGACAAGAAGAAGACAAAACATGACGCAAAAGTTGCACCATCATCTGCAAATTGCAGTATCATTGAATGGAGTAGGGGGCAGAGATAGTGTTTACAAGAGTTATGATTCGTTATCATTATTCGTTATTCCTTCTTTACTGTCCCATTTTGTTCCATGTTTCATAATTCATAATTCAAATCTTACAAGTCTCACAAGTCAGAGCGCATCGCCAAACTTCTTTGAATTCTGAATTCTGAATTCTGAAGTCTGGATTCTGGATTCTAAATTCAATCACATTTCTAATATTAACAGCAGAATAATTTTCTATGGAAGGAAATAAAATAAAATAAAATACACCAAGATGAAAAGACATGAGCTTGCACTTTTGAGTTTATTCTACTTTAATTTCTCCAATGTAGCAATGAACAGTGTGTACAGTGTAATTTGTACATACACATTTATATCACGTGTACAATGTACCCTGTATAATGTACAACTGAATAAGGATAACGAGTTGGAAATATCATGATATTTTCATTTTCATTCTCATTTTCTACAGACTCACATAAAGGACGGAAGCCTCAGAAAATTTCAATGAACTCGAATTGATTTGCAAAAGTTGCGACGACGAATCCAATTACAACTTTTCCTATTTCCAACGGCCCTGCATGATTACATGGAGCAAATACGTGGAGTAAATAAATAAGTGCAAAAACCAAACCAAATCAAACCAAAAGGAGAGCATGAACATAACAAGAGCATGAAACAAAAACAATGATAACTCAATAACTGTACTTTGTACTTGTACTGAATTTCCCTCTCTTTCTCTTTCTCTGTATGCTCAATGTACATAAGATAAAGTTGCACATGTTTTATCATGTTGACTATCTTGTGGAGCTTCGGTTTTGTGTATTTTATGTTTTGTAGCTTACTATGTTATTTTAAAGTGTAACGAATAAGGAATAAGGAATAACATGCTGATCAAAGAGTAATACAAAGTCAAAATCAAAATCAAAATCAACATGAACTAAATACATGAATACAATTTAATTTATAATAAAATAATAAACAACTAAGATTGACTCGATACTCGATACTCGAAACTCGCTATTTGATCATTTTAAACGCCTGTGAATAAGACGTAAATGTTTTCAATTTTGAAAAGTAAACTTTGACAATTTCTAATTTCTATGCAAATTGCAATTTGTATTACGTATGCCAATTTGTAGACCAATTTGAAAATTTGAATACATAAACTATTAACTGGTTAATGAAGAGTGAAGGAATTATAATGAAATCATAAACGAAAATGAATATGAAAAGATGAAAAGGAATGAAATTATTATGTGTAAGAGAGAGAGAAAGTTGGAAATATGGAAATATCCGTAATTTAGTAATTTAAAGTGTAATTTTAAAATGAAAATAATGAAAATTAGTCTCACCTCGTTCAAGTTTTCCCATGGAGGAGTGTTTTTCCTTTTTGTTCCTCTTTTTAAGAATTTTGAATCCAGATCCAGAGGACTTTGATGTTGCAGAATTTCGATGTGAACCCGAACCACCCGCGTCCCGCTCACGATGTGAGTTGGAATTGGTGGATGAGTCCGAGTCTGGATCTTTATTCTTATTTTGTAGACTGGCTCCACCACCCATTTTATGTATTTGGGATTTGGTATTTGGGTTGATGTTTGGTCGTTGGTCAAACTCAGCTCAGCTCAGCTCAGCTCAGTCACCCAGACACAAACTCACACACACAAACACACACTCAAACACTCACTCACTCAGTAGTCAATAGTCAAGTTAGACAATTCAACAAATAAAAATCGACAAGCCAAACAAACCAACTCAGCTCAGCTTGCTTCCTTTCTACTTTCTCTTTCTTTTGTATTCTCCAGCATTTGAGTTGGGTTGAATGTTGAATGGGATTGGCTTGGATTGGATTGACTTGAATCGGATTAGATTAGATTGGATTGGATTGGATTGGTCTGGTCTAGATTTGTTTGTCTGCTTGGTTTGGTTTGGCTTGGCTTGACTTGGCGTAGATTACACTGATATTCCTTGATTTTTGATTCCTGGTTCTGATTTCAGTCCGACCAGTTTCAGCTATCAGAGCTATCAGCTGGCTACTTTTACTTTTAGTTGTTCAGCTGAGCCCGAGGAGTCAAGTTGAGTTGAATTTGAGGATGAAGAATTGAAAATGGAAAACGGAAAATGGAAAATGGAGATACCTTGTTTTTCACACCTTTGCAATCTCATTCAAACTGTCCGTCACTCACGCTTTTCTCCGTTCTCTTTTGTCTATTCTAGCTCCAGCTCCAGTACCAATTCAATTTCAAGTGCTTTCTTTCTTTCTTTCAGTCCGTCTCCTCTTTTGCTGTTTTCGAATTTTCTAATTTCTAGCCCAATCCTGATTTCCTCTCGGTTATCAGTGTTTTGTCCGTCAGTTGTTGGCTATTGGTTGTTGGATGTTGGATGTTGGCTATTGGACATTTTTAAAAATCGTACACAATAATACGGTTTCCAGAGTTGACAGCGAGGTTTTTACCTTGTTCAATTTTCAACTCTCTACTCTCAAGACTCAAGACTCCAGACTCAAGTCAAATGTCCAGTTGTGGAAAATGTTTATGGATTTCCCATGTAACACGCTTCAAGTTTCAAGCACATGTGACAGCTTAACAGTTTGTTCTGTTTTCTGTTGCCTCATTTTCATGTTTAATGTTTAGCCGTAAGAGAGCGAATGAATTCGTTATGCGTAGATAGTAGATAGTAGTACTAAAATCCACGGCACACGGCACACGGTAGACTGTACAATGTACAATGCACTTACAACAGAGAATAGAAAATAGACACAACACATAAAGTTACGTCGTGAATACACAATAAATTATGCATGTTAATTTCCAGCGATCCAGCCTTTATAATTCATTACCGCATTATTATTTTATGTATTTGCTGATACAAGCGTTATACATTATACATCCATATACACGAATTTACAGTTGTATTATTATTATTTTATAGTTATGCTTCTGCTCCTGGTTTAACGTTCCAAGGTTCGAAGGATGGGCGATGAGTGTTTTTGTTTTGTTTCAGGTTTTCATGTTCCTGGATGATTGGTCGATAGATGGATAATGGATAGATAGATGAGTTAATGTTGTACAGTGTACAGCGTATAATCTCTCCAAGTGAAAGTGATTGTATAAAAACAGAGGAAACAAAACACAAAGAGTAACAAGTTTAAACAAAATAGTTGTTGTGTTTACTAAAAATATTGCGTGTTAGAACTAAGAATTAATAGCATTAGTTGATGAGAAGAGTATTTTGTTTTTGTCATGCTTTATTATTACTGAATTTCACATAGGCATCACGAAGAACATCACAACGGCAATGACAAAATAGGATAATCTCGTCCAAAATTGTTTAGAGTTTAGAGTTTGATCAATTGCTTAAAGCTCAAAGTAACTACAAACAAAATCTTCTCTTTCATTCAGCACAATATACAAACCAAAATTCAGGTGTAGTTCTTTTGTAGATATTATATTACTTTTGATGTGCTTTACACAAAACACAAACGGACGATGGGAGAAAGTGAACAAACAGGTTGGGTGATCTACTGTCTATTGTACACTTTTCAGCAGCTCAATGTTCAATGTTCAATGTTCACACCATCAGATTTTTTCTATTTCGTTTCTCGTGAGAGAAAATCAGAAATCGCTGAATTTCATTTGTCCCTTTTCTATGGGCTGAAAATGGGTTTTTTCTTGGAGTTGTTTCATAATATTTAATACAGACTATGGACTCAAGTTTCCAGTTTCATGTTGTCCTTGTTTGTTGTAATCACGTGTGGATAATGTGATGGATGATGAAACAAATAAATGATCACTACCATCTACCATTACTGTCCTTGTCTTTGTCACTGTCACTGGAATTGTTCAAGTGTCACAACTTCTACTTTGTGTTTTGTATTTAGTTTTATGTGTTGATCACTGAACACTGATCACACATATGAAATGCACTATGTTTTGTTATTATTATTTATTATTATTTTATTATATAAATTATAAATTGCTTTCACCACATTTTGAAAATAAAATTCATATGTTTATCTCTATGTTTCAAATGTGTAATATTTAGTAGCACAGTTATCTCTATTCTAGATTCTAGATTCTAGATTCTAGATTCTAGGTGGACTGAACTCTGTACACTGTAATGGACTGAACTGAACTGAAGGAGAATTGATCAACTTGAATGCGGCTACAAGTGTCAATTAATAATTCATATTTAGAACTCATGTCAATGTCGAATTGGAATTGGAATTCCAAGTTATGGACATGGACTTGCCATGACTCTTGAAACTAGTAACTAGTGACTGATGAAACTATTTGCTATTTGCTATCACTGAGGACAAGAAGGAAAAGACAAAGCGTGTTGTACTGTAATGTACTGTATTTTATTGTATTGTATTGGAGAAAGTTGGAGGTTGGAAATTGGAAGTTAGGAGTTCGTGTCGTTTTTCCTCTTTCGTTCTAATGGATGAGCACATGAATGCATGGAGCTTTGCATGCATGCTCCTCGGTCTTCAGCTCTCATGTGTACAGCTGAAACAGCAGGACAGGACAGAAACTGAAACTGAGCAGGAAAACGACAACGGCCACGGTAACAGCATCAGCAACAGTATAGGTAAGGAAACAGAACAGGAACTCAGAAAGAGTCGACGCCGATTTTCTGACTCTGACTCTAGATTCTAGATTCTAGACTCTAGTTCTTGTGATGCTTGTGATTCCTCTTTCCGCTCTCTATTTCTCTCGCCACTCTTTTCCTGTCTTGTGTCTTATTTCTTCTTTTTATTTTTCTTCGTCGTGGTCTGTCGGCTGTCGGTTGTCGGACTACTTCACTTGAAAGAAAGTCGAAGAAAAGGGCGCACTTTACTTTCACTTTCACATTCACATGTACTCGTTGTTATAGTTGAAGTTGTATGTTGTGTTTTGTTCTTTTGTGTGATGTGGGTACAAAATATTTTGTCTTGGCTGGTTTTATCCACTTTGAGGCAAGGACTGAACTAAAATCCAGGAGGAGGAACACTTTCCATTACTTTATTTCTATAATTTTATCGTATTGTACTGTACATTGTACATCCGGCTGTTATTATGATTGAAGAGTCTGTGTGTTTTCCCTATAAAGTATAATGTATAAGAAAAAGGAAAGTTACTCTGTCTGTGTCTGTTTCTGTTTTGTAGGTTGTCGGTTTTCTTCTCTCCTTCACTCAACCTTTAATATTATGCATTATATATTACGTATCATGTAATATATAATAAAATTGATGATATGAGTATTGAGAATTGACTGAGTACGTGGCACGTAGCACCATAAAATATTGACAAGATTGTCTTTCCCCATATAAAAAGTGGAATGGCACAATACTAATAAGAGGAGACACAAAACACAAGACACAAGTTTTATACTGTAAACAGTAAACAGTGAATTTCCTTTTCTTGTCTTTTTCTGTTCTGTTCTATTCTGTCGGTATCCTGTCGTTTCTTTTATTGTCTTGAGTCTTGACTCTCTGTTTTATGGATAGCGAGTACCCAGACAAATCACTTACATCAGAATTCAAGTCGGAATCGGAATCGCCGTCTTGTCATCATCTCGATGCTCGATTCTTGATTCTTGATTCTCGGTACTCGATTCTCGACCGCCTAGAAAAATTCCATGAGACAAATTACAAATCGGAATCGGAATCCAAATATAAATTGAAAAAGTACACAGAGTACAAAAGTACAAATAATACAAAATACCAAGTACAATATACAGACAGATAGATCAGTTTGGGTTCTTCATTAGGGGAAAAACAAAGACAAAACAAAGACAAAGACAGTGGCAAGGGTAGGAAGGAGAATAAGCCAAAGCCTAAGAATAGGAATAAGAACAACAACAGAGATAAATATTGATTTTCACCAGTCGAGTGCGTGGCGTGGTATTTGGCATGCGATTTGCGATTATGGATCCACCAAGAGGAAAAAAAGGAGAGAAGGAATGAAGCAATGAGCAAGAGGAAGAAGAAAGGAAGGAAGGAAGGAAGTGTATAAATAATAATAGAGACAGAGTTATCCAACTGTATTATTATTATTAGTATTGATTTGGTATTTACTTGGTTTGGTTTGGTTTGGTTTTTCCTACACTTTGCTTTACTTTACTCTGGTTTGGTTTCGGGGTTTTTACCTTCTATTTATAAATAAAGTACGCAGTAGATGTGCTACACGCTAAGCTCATTGTATATATTATATGGATTACAATGTACACTGCACATCACTGTACACGGGAAGTTGTTCCAACTTCTGTCTTCTGTCTTCTGTGTTCTGCATTTTGCCCTGTCTCCTGTCTCTTGTCTCTTGTTTTCTTTCCTCATTTCAGTTTTATTTTTCTCAGATTTGACTCAGATTGTATTTGATTCTACTGAATTGTATTTGGATTTGAATTGAACTGAACTGAATTGGATTGTGATGACAATGATGATGATGATAAATCTACTTTCACTTGTTTCTCATTTCCCTTTGTTTTTGTTAAGACTCGCCGTGGAAACCTGAAGGATTTACAATCTAAAATCTACAGGGATTTTTATTACAAATTCTTTATTCCTCAATACTCAATGCTCAATGCTCAAGATTTCGGATGACACTTTTTTAAATGTTTTTTTTTTCATATGTTTTGAAGCCTGAGTTGTTCACTATGTGTCCATCAATCATCTCGGATTCGTTTTTGAGGGTTGGATTTGGATTTGGATTTTGATCTAGGCTTGAATTTGAGTGTTGGATTTTCTGTGTGCAGGACAGTAGGCAGTAGACAAGAGACAGTAGACATTAGAAAGTGGACGAGCCGTCACTTGATGTTCTACACACTGAATTCTAGACTTTGGACACAAGACATTTAAAACTGTACGCAGCACCGTGTACAGTGTACAGTGTACAGTATCATGATTTATTATTGCCAAGTGGACAGAGATGGAGCACATATGCTACGAGCGACCAGGAACAAAAACGAGAACCAGAAGAAGAGAGAAGAAGGAAGAACGGCGAATAATCTATCTTGGTCTCATAACTTATTATTTTCTCTGTATATGCACCCACGAGCTAAAGTGGTTGGTTGGAGATTGGAGAAAGTTCCAAGTTCCAAATTCCAAGGGTATATCAAAATGAGAATCAAAACCAGAACCAGAACAAAAACATAAGTAAAACTATGAATACGAACAACTAGATTGAACAAAGATTGGTGATGATTGTAATATATTATACTTTTACTTCCACCTTTTTGCAGACTGTGGACCGAGTACCTAGTTGATTGTCGAGTGTTGAGTGTCGAGTCACAATGAAGAAATGAGCATGGGAAATGGAGAGGTAACCTGTTGGTTCACTTTCATTTCCTCTCCAGCACACACCACTGTGGCAACCAGAACTAGAATTAGAACTAGAAACTGGCAACTGGCGACGACACTACTATAATGTATAATATATACTTTGTCTCGTGCAGGCACCAACTTGCTTTTTCATCTCTCCACCACATTTCTCAAATCTCAAGACTCCAGACTCATGACTCAAGACTCCAGACTCAGGTCAAAAACTACGGATATGATACGACCAAAGCTGTTACTTGTTCCTAGACTTGGACAATCTATTTTTTCACCCAATTTATTTCTCTATTCTCCTGTTGAATGAGTCAAGAGTAAAGAGTAAAAAGTGACGAGTGGACGTATCACGTATGAAACATGAAGTATGAAGGATAACGTATAAAGTACCTATGAATGAATGCGAATGAATTCATGTGGATGGTGGATGGTAGATTACTTTTGCTTTTTTCTCTTTTCTTAGTCACAACGGAAAAGAGAATGAGAACACGAGTTGACAATTGAGGATTGACAAGTATACTACAAACTACAAACTACACACTACAGATTACACACTAGAAACTAGAAACTAGAACCTAGAAAATAGACAACCCACTGCAGCTGGTACCTTTTTTTGGGCAATGAATTTTCTCTTGAACACTGAACGTTGAAGGAAATGTTCCTTGTAATAAATGTTTGGGATAATTTGAACGGGAAAATGTTTGTTTATTCTGTCAATGCAATGTCAACGTTTTATATTACTATATTTATTATATGTGTGTGCATTTGTACTAGTGACTAGTGACTACTCCTTCTGCGTTTTGCTCCAGTTTTATGTGTATTATATATTATTGTATATTGTATATCTTATAGTACTATAACTGTATGTTGTATGTTGTGTGATATAACATACGCGGTTGGACAAACAAGGTGAGGTTAATGTGGTGATGGAGTGAAGAAAGTAAACAGTAAACAGAGAGAAAGAAATATGTACTTACACGCACTTTACTGTATGCCGTACTCCGTACACTGTGTATCGTGTATTGTGAATGGTGTAAAGTGAACTGGCTCAAGTCTCGAGTCTTGAGTTGAATTGAGGTTGTGCCAGTGCCAGTGTTAAGTCGGTGTTGATGGCCGATGGTTGATGGTTGGTAGTTTGGTAGTTGATAGTTGATGATGTTGTGGTTATGGTTGGTTTGTTGTTGTAAAGACTTGTTTCTTTTTCTCCCTCCTGTATTGACTTGATGATAGAGTTTTCTCTTTTATTACCCGTCTCCCGTCTTCTATAATATAACTTTCTATTTTCAGCCTAGGTTGTTTCCAGTTCCAGTTGGGAGTAAAATTTAATAAAAGGCAAGGGAAAATGCAACTTGTAGACTTGTATTCTAGTGCAACATAAATGGATAATGATGTTTTTTCCCCTTTTTCTCTTTTCGTTTCTTGCTATTTATAAAATGAGAGGTATGATATTGAAGAGTGTAGAATGTAGAATGGTGTATGAAGAAGCAAGGAAAAGGTTCGGAGGATCCTTCTCGATCCACTGATTTCCGCGTACAAAATCCTCCGACACTAAGAACTAAGAATATTGTACTCTTTGGATTTTGGTCGGTCCGTCGGTTTCTTCTTCTTTTCCACGAGGATCCAAACTCTAAACTTGGGAACTTGTATAGTTTGTTAATCATACAATGCCAATGTACCTGTATGTTGGAGACTGTATGCTGTTCTGTGTGTAGTACGTATAATGTATCACATGATGTGGAAATGTGGACGTAGTTGATGCGTCGGCGCTTTTTTTTTGCTGTACACTGTATAGCAAACAATTTGAAAGGGTTTTTACTTTGGGGTTTTCATTTTTCTCTTTGCCTTTTTGCTTTTCTCCACCAGAAAATTCTGTATGGTTTCTACAGTCACTACCACTGCCAGTTTTAGTTCCAATTGTAAGACTTGCACCTTCACAATCCACAACTCCAAACTCCAAACTCAAGCCGATCACGATAATAAATTAGGTAGAAAGTAAAAGTATTTCACTCATTGGAATTTTGAACACGTACTTTGCACATTTACTCCACGCTCTACACAAAATATTATCCAAGATCCAAGATTATTCTATTGTCTTTTCTTGAAAGTCTCAAGTTTCAAGTCTCAAGTTTGGTGCAGCTCTATATTCTTTATTCTACCGATATGTACATTGTTTACGGGAATGGAAAGAAAGTTTTTCTCCTGTTTTGTCTCTTGAGCTTTATGTCCAAGAAAATGCTTTCAGTTTATTTACTTCAGTACAATATGTAGTGGAAATGGCTTTGTCTAGATTCTAGATTTCTTTGTTATTTCTTAGAACATGGAATATAAATTGAATGTTGAATATAATACTTATTACTAAGTACATTTTCTGCGTATGATGAAGAGAAAATAGCACAGTTTATAAAAGAACTACTCTGGACTCTGGACTCTAGATTCTGGATCTTACTTTACACTAACTTTTATTTAAAAAAATCGGGAATAGCAAGAGTCAAGAGTGAGACTGACATTTCATGTACAAATATTTTGAAATGATGACGCTACTGCAATGTTGATAGTCGATGGTGTTAACGAAGGACGAACATTGAACAACGTTTAGAGTGTAGATCTAAAGAATAATGTTTATGTTTAAATTTTTAAACCTTTGGAATTTGGAACCCATAACTCAAATAATCATCGTGCATAATCCATAATCCATGTAACATCATCAACTCACGAACCATAAATAACATGGAAAAAGACAAACACAGCAGACCATCAGCATATTTACTTTTGTAGATTTCTTGTTTATTATTTCATCATGTTCATTGAAAATTGAAATGCCACACATTTTTTCACGGCCGAATAAATATTACTGCATTGAAATTAACTATAAATTTAGAATTTAGATGATGTACGATGCATATGATGTATGATGTAGTACAAATTTTATGTGTGTATTAAACTGATTGATATGTTAATGGTTAATGTTAAATTAACATAAACAGGATATTAATTTATAATAGAACGGCAGATGATCAAGTATCAATGGATCAAAATATCAAAAAAAGATGACATTAATTCCCTATGCAAGAGTTAAGAGTGAAGAGGAATGAAAAAATGCATACATAATAAATCATGTATCTAGATTCTAGATAATTCACAATCATTATAGTTTTAATATCAAGGCTGTCATTTGTGTTTTATTCCTTGATCCTTCGTCGTTCGTGGATATTGGTGGATATGGCTTTTAAGTCGGTATTCAATCAAATTATGTTTAAAATGAGGACATGTATTTTATTTTATGAATATAAAGCATACTAATTTTTTCCATTTGAAAAACCACAAATATTGAAGTATTATGTACAGGATACACTATCTCTGGTATATGAACCTTTTTCAAATTCCTTAGTAGCTTCAAAGTTTCCTTTGTTCACTACCAGAACGATCTTTTGGCAAGTCTTAGAAACTTCAGGGTTCTTCCTTTCCTAACTTTTCTAATTTGACTCTATTCAAAACATTTTTCATAATTTGGCTCATTTAAATTCATCATTTAATTGAAATTTGATAACTTGTTGAAACTATATTTAAGATTCATCAGTTTTACCCGTTTTTATGAGCAGTGAACGTTGAACAAAGAACAAAGGGACGACTCTAAACCTGTTCTCTGGATGAAAATGTAGATGGCAGCACGGAAGATTGGGCGAACATTTGAAATTAGAGAGAAAACAGAAAAGTACTCACAACCTTAAATAAATAAACACATTTTATAAGTCTTTAAGTATTTACAAGATAAAGATAAATAAATATTTGATTGACTTCACTGTGTATTTTAAATTGAAATGCCGCAGTGTACGTCTTACATGTATATTTAAATAGATTATCATATTACTGCGTTAAATATATAGTAAATAGTGATAGTGATAACATTTTATGTTTGTTTATGAGTTTATGAAGTTTGTGACGTTTAGAATTAAGAATTGTAGTATTATTTACATTAAACAAAAACATTTAAACGGCTGATTGCTCATAGTGAATAGAGGAGGAAAAGTTAAGTGTTTTTTTGTGCATTTGTGTAATTGTTATTCAGTACATGAAATAATTTTTCATCGATCAACTCAATTCTGTCAAGTCGGAAGAAATTACAGGTAAATAATCTTATTTTTACTTTTTAAATAGTACTAAATACATTCAATCAGTATTTAAGCATAAGTTCTTTGCATAGTTTTACTATTGCTTGTCGAAATAGTTAAATTGAATTAAGTTTGCATGCATTTAAGTTTTATTGTACTAAAATGACTAATGACAAATATGTGGAATCTTAAAAATCGAAAGGTAAAAAGGTGTGTAATTTTGAAAGATATTCAATTTTTGGTGAGGTATGGTAAATATGCATCAGTTGGACAGTTTAAAATATATAACATGATATATAGCATGAAACATTAAATGTACATTTTTAGTTATTTTAAATTCAAAGCCAGTGAAATATTATACAAATACTTCAACTTTTAACTCCACTAACTCCACTTCTAACGCGATAATAATAATATTGAATAATTATGACGGGACCTACTACACATAGTTCATAGTCAATATTTAAGCTGGAATGAAGATAAGTAATTTTTACATGAGGTATGATCGTAAAAGTATATTATATTTACATGAAAACAGTTCAATGAACGATAGTATAATATTTATTTATATTATGGAGTTTTTCTACATTCTATAGCTCAATTACAAAACGAGAAACTTTGACTTTACTATCAACTATCAGTATTCATTCATCATTCATATAAAGTAAAATTAGGTTAATGAAAAACTACTACTGCTTTAGAAAGACTCTTAGTAAAAATGTTAATGTTGTTTGACACTTGATTTTCTCAGCCTCAAACCTCAACTTTTGTTTATTTATCCAGTAAACCTGTTTTTCTCTCTCTCTCGACTCTTTTGACTCTTGATTCTTGATCTGCATTCTGCATCTATGAAATCTTAGTCATTAAGCTAATGCATAATGACTAATGGACATTCCTTGAACAAGGAGAAAAAATGTGGTGGATATATAGGATATATTATTATATATCATTTTGTTTTCATTCAACAAAAGACAAGATTCTGTTTGCTCTGCTGGACAAATATCAAATATATTCATGTTTTGATATTAGTGCTTTATATTTTAACTTTGATAAAACTCGTAAAAGTCAAATGACAAAGTATATTATAATGTATAATGTATAACATATGTATATAAATGATAAAGGGAAAATGGTCACTGTTAATGGTTCTGTCATTTCTTTATTCCTCTTTCATTCATTCACGAGTATTATAAAGTATTTGGACATTGTCTCTTGTCTGTCGTCATTCATTGGTATTGTTATCTTTAGGGATAATGTCACTTTTCTTTTATGCCGTATGAAATCAAAATGTAGTAATCCTGTAACTATGTACGTACATATCATACACTTAGTTGTGTTTTTATCACAAATAATAATAAAAACCTGCTCCCTTCAAAAGCAAGCTGTTATATATTTCTGCTACTGTATTTTCCTGTCGTTGGTCGTTGGTGAAATTTAATTGACGGTGTGTTTAACTTAGTAAAAAAACATAAGTATAATAATATACTATTATAATATTTGACATTTTATATTTTATATTGGACATAATACTTGACACATGACATGTATGCTTATTTTTTGTCATATCATATCATATGATACTATTCTTGTTTTTGTTGTACTTTAGTTTTTTTTTATTTTTATTCATTTGAGACACAAGACAGACACACGTACATATGTAGAATGACTTTGACTAGGTCCAAATGCATATGTATGGACAATGTACATTGTACATCTATAAAGATTGAGTGTGTCACCAGTCCGTGAAGTGATACGCTCTGTGATTTTTGCCCCTTAAACTAATAATATATCTTATATCTACATTCAAGTTTGAACACACGTTGACTGTTGAATGTTGAATGTGACAATGACAACATTTAAACTCCTTCCTCTAATCTTTTTTCCAACCTTCTATATCATACCTATAGGTATACACATGACATGTGTGCTGTAAAATATAAAATGTAAATACAAGTAAATAGTAAATAGTATAGTTCATCAAAGAAAGAAACAGATGAGACGGGATACACGTGAGAGTAAAAGCTAAAAGCGCACTAAACATTATGCCATGTACAATGTACAATGGACATTGTATAATAATAAAATAATTATTTCATGTGTGAGGTAGGCAAATTTACTTTCTGTTTATTGTTTATACTACAATTTACTACAATGTGAATCAAATCAAATGCTCATTCATTTTATTATAAAGCTTTACGCATTACAGAGAAGAAAGGAAACTGTTGTACTATTCTTGTTGTTTGTTGTTCTTTTGAAGAGCTGTTGTTGAATGTTGGATAAAGAATATACATAGAATACATAATACAAAGTGAGCCTTTTTTTTCACAGATAGTTAGCAAATTTCTAGTGTTATTTCATAAATTATGGAATGATTCGCCAACATTTTCAAGTTCCAAGTCATATTATTATTCTGTAGCGAATTTTGAGATTGAAATCAAGATGAATGAGGAATGAGAGGGATTTACAAGATATAAGATTCAAGATACATTGTAGATTACGCATAAAATTTGACACCATCATCATCACCATTATCACGTACAATAAAATGCACACATAAATAACATAAATACAAGTGCATGAAATGAATTGATTCGAATAATTATTATTGTACTTGTTCTTTTTTTCTCTTCTGATGAAACCCTGTTCTTGATTCTCAGTACTCAAAACTCAGTACTCCTACTCGAATTCTTAGAAAAAGATGGATATTTTTAAAAAACCGAGTAATTTAGTCGTCTCTTCTTGCTACAGGAAGAGAAAACAAAGCCAGAAAAAAATGATTAAGGCACGAAAGATGAAAGAGGCCCTGTTGAGTTTTGTTCCGCTGGCTCTGAGATCTGAGAGCATAATGAGACCAACTCTTTGTCTTAATTTATACATGTAGAATGTACACTGTATACATAAAATGTACATACCTATACGCTACACGCTCAAGTTTTTTTTTCTCTTCATTTTCTTCCGACATCCGACATGAGTCAGAGACAGAGACAGACAGAAGCAATTGGAGAAGGGGATCTTGAAACTTGAAAAGGGAACGTGGAAATAATAGGACATTGTACAAGTATAGTTCTGAAAGAAAGTTCCAAAAGCTACACTATTTTTGTCTTTTGGTTCACTATCTCGTTCTCACATCTACTCTCTCTATTCTGACACACACACACACACATACACAGAGCATCATCATTTTAAAAATGGTGTAGGTATCATGATCATGTTTGTGTCATTTGTACAAGGTACATTGTACAATGTATGTAGTCTGTCGTCTGTTTCTGTAGGTTACATAAGCCATTTGTTTCAACGTTTCAACGTGGTTTACCGACATACTGGTAACTAGTATACTACTTATGTACTTTCATCTTTCCTGCTTCATACACTCTACATCCTACAACATTCAACATACACGTCATTTAAATAAGTATATGCATAAGTATTTTGTACGGGTTAAAGCAAATGATTAGTGACGCCACTAATAAATCTAATAGCTTGAATTTAAACGTTCCATGTGAAGGCGAAGTCGTTCATTTCCTTGCATTTGCTTCCAGAATCCACAGACAAACAGATATACTCACATAGTAATATGTGCTACTGTTTTGCTATATTTATAGTTTATAGTATGTTCTTTTGGGAGATGGGAGATCCCGAATCTCAAATAACTGCTCAAAATTCTTTTGCATTCCCGTAGAATGTAGAATTGGTTTTGTGTTTTGTCATTGTGCAGTCGTCGTGTATATAGATCTACAATCTATGATCTGTAATTATTTTCTGGGTCTGTGCTATCTCCGAATTTTTGTTTTAAAATGCAATGGGATGATTCTGTGTTCTGTGTGGTTCTTTTCCTCAATTCTAATTTCATGAGTGGCATGTACATATTTGCACAGTGTACACTGTGTACAGTGTAATATCCTTAAACTGTCATTAATTATTCATTTAATTAAAAATCAGAAACATCCTCAGATCAGATCTCATATTGTAAATGGTTACACAATACACAATACACAATAGACAACTAGCCTCGTTTCTCATTTTGTAATTAAATTAACACTTGAATTAATTCTCTTTCCTTTTGATATTTGTTTTGTGTCTTTTGTCGGTATAGAATGTAGCTGGAACTTCTGTAATAAATATCAAATGTCCTTGCCTCTCTTCCTCTAACTGCTGCTTAAACATGTGCTTAATATAGAGGATTAAAAATTTGGTTTAAATTTGAATTAGCACAAAGAAATACTGCGTAATTCACTGCAGTGTAAAGTATAAATGTTTCGTGACCAAATCAATAGTTTATATTTTATAATGTATACAGTACACACGTTTTACATTTTGTCACATGGTGAATTGGGAATTCTTGAAATATTTTCCTCATACACAAATGAATCATTCATTTGAATTTATTTTACGATCCATTTCATATTTCACACTACCGAATCATTATTCTTAAATAAGTTTCTTTGTTGTTGTTGTTGATAGTATAATGTATTGTGGTGAATCGTGAATGAGCTAGATTGTTTCTTTCTAATGTACCTGGAACAGAAGGTTTTATGATAATCAAAGAAATATGCTATATACTGATGATGATGATTACTACTACTATTTATTATTATTATTATGGTTATTGTTGTTAAAAGTTACACGGAACATTTCCCTCTTTACAAATGTAGATTTGTTGGTTATACATGGCACATTGTATATTGGATCTTGAGTACATAGAGGATTGAGTGAAGAAAAGGAACAACGGGAAGACAGATTTTATTTTATGTTTTACGTGGGCGTCATTTTGATCGACTGTAATGTATAATGTATAATTAAGAAGGATTGTATCTTGTATGTACACCACAACAACATAACACAAGAAATTAGGATAGACAGACACCGCAGACGTCTTATCTTGAAATCGTTAAAGGTGTTTTTACAAATTACAAAGTTCTCATTCCACATTCCGCATTCTATCGCATATTGCATGTGCGTGGATCGTACATCTAACATAGAATTGGGTTGAGATTTGTGGTCAAAATTCTTTTCTCTATTTTGTCATGATGATTTAACTGTAACTGTGAAAGTTCATAGATTCCGTCTTAGGCGTCTGTATTCTGTATGTTGTATGACGTTTTTCATGTCTGTAGGGATTTTCTCCTAAAATGTATTATGCACAACATACAACGTACATGTAATACACACGTGAACCAGAACCCAAAACATCAAAAAATTGGGATGAAAAACAAGAATGATTTAAGTTTCATAAAGATCATATATTCATTAAGAATTCTATTCAGTGTTTAGAATTTAAAAAAATATGAAAAATACATAAAAAAAAAATGCATAAAATATAAAATGCACACAGTTTATTAGTTCAACAGAAGTTATGATTCAGACTTTAGATTTTAGACATGAGTCTTATGAATAATCCAAGATAATTAAAATACTGCATTGTACAATAATACTATGTTGTTATACTTGTATAGTGTTTATCATGTGTAATGTACAATGTATAATATTATAATGCATCCGGTGGACGTGATGGACAGCTGACTTTAAGCTTTAAAGTTTAAAATGTTGTATATGTTGCTCGAGCATTCCATTTAATTTACTCATCGATTTCAAACAGATAACAGCTAACGTTTAACATGTTGTGCAAATCTTGCATCTTTGATGGAATCTCAAATTACAAATCTCAAATCTCGAATAGTGGCTTTGTGCTTTGTCTATTCAATATTCAATACTTTATACATTGAAAGTAAACTTGAAGTTCATCCATTAGAGTATAGAACATATCTAATGTCAAAGAGGAAAGATATGATGATATTTAATAGCAGTGTACAATGTGGCAGTTAATATATGTCAGCTCAAATCTTGAATTATGCATGCAATGTCTCATTTCTCATGTACATTTACATAGTGATTCACACTAGAAAAATGAATCTTGTCTTTATGACATGATATGAAATGATGTGATACTATATTACGATATTGTATTGTATTGTGAAAAGTGATAGAACAACTTGCTGTTCATTCTCCATTGTCTATCTTCCATCGTCTTGTTGTTTTTTATCAATTCTCAATTCCCAATCTTCTCACCCCTCATCTCTCATCTCATTCATGTCTCTTTCTTTCTTTATTTCTTTCTAGTTCTGTGTTGTCTATCTAGGGAAATATTTCATGAAGGAGTAGGGAAAAAAATAGCAAAACAAACTGAACTAACCTAACCAAACCAAACACATTGAATCAAAGAAGGAAGAAACAAGAAAAAGTCATATAGGACTAGTAAAATAATAGTAGTAGTAGTAAGTAGTAAGTAGTGAGAAAAAAAACAAATATGTAGTATAATATAGATATGAATACAAAAGAGATTTGTTTTTGGTCATACATTTTTTGTATAGTGTACAATGTGTCTAATGTATATCTATCGCTTGCAAGTTGCAACTTTTAACATAATGATAATTTCTTTTCAGTGTAAAGTATAATGTATAATGTGTGTATTAAATATAGTATGCATTATATGTATATTGTAGTTTACATGGTGTATAACATTTAAAGAGAAATTAGACAGCTCGACAATTTGTATTATGTTGAGCCGAAAGCTGACATATTACAAGAACAGTGTACACTGTGCAGTGTAAAAACAACTCTGATTCTGACTTCAGTTCAGTTCTCAAATCTCAAGACTCAAGATTCAATAATGGAAACATGGAATATGAAAAGAATAAACTTGTATATTCTATATTCTATACTAAGCATGTGCAAAGTACAATATATAATAATATATATAAGACATAATACATGGCAAAATGCATAATGACAGTATAAAATATAATTGATACATTGAAAAGAAAGAAAGAATGAAAGAAAGAAAGAAAGAGAGAAGAGAGAGAGAGAGGAAAAACAGCCCAAACCAAACACATTTATTTAAATATACATGCATGCATGTTTTGTGAATTTACACACGTACACATTATAGATACGTTAGATTATCGAAAAGTATAATCTTTGTGTGAGTAAATGAGTGAAAACATTATAATAACGAATAACGATATAGCTGCAAAATGTATAATAATAATAAATGCTTTACACGCTTACACAAAGAGAGAATCTCCACTCACTCACTCATGATGCTTACTTACCATTTACATACTTTCATGTGCTAGTCGTGAAAGAAGGAACAAGAAGAAGAAGATTCAGTAAAATATATAAAATATAATACAACCTATGCGAATGTGAATAATAACGAGTATATAATATGATCTCTTGTGTCCTGTGATTCTGAAGACATACATAATACATATATATGATATATGGTATATATTTATGTTGTACACATGCACATTTACATATGTTTTATGTACATATATTATTTTTTGCCTATTCCCTATTCCCAATACTTTATACTTACTTGGTTTGGTGCAGGTGGAATGTTCAATGTTCACGGTGTGCAATGAGAATTTGCAATCATTCATACTTTTATCTATTATCTACCATCTATTACAAATGGTAAAAATGCCTGTCTATGTTCAATGTTCATCTTTCTTTCTCTTTGTATGTACATTGTACATCCAACATGTATCGGAACTCGTATGCATTGAAATGTGTACATATGTTCATGTATGTGTGTACATTGGATCTTCTTCAAGCTTCTATTTTCTATTCAATTTCACCGTGTGTCATTTATAGTTTATATTCCATAATCATTTTTTATGCCTTTTATACCCATAACCCATGGATAGATAGATGTGTTTTCTGCAGTATTAAACGCTAAATTCATGCTTTATGAGAATAATAATAATAATTATTATTATTTTTACAAATCTATAATACTGGCTTTATGCTGTCTGCTGTCTGTAGTCCCTACATACGGCGTGCACATATGCTAATGGAATATAGCAAAAAAACAAGAAATAATATTATAAAGAGCTATCCCTGTGCTCTGTACGTTTTTGTGCAATAAGCTCATCCTCGTCAATTCAAGTCAAGTTGCATCTTCTAATTGTGGATTTACACGATACACGACGGAGGATGGCATATGCTATGATGTTATTTGGGAGTATTATAAATTTTCCAATGTCTGTATTCTATAATATGCATGTGTTCCGTGTACATGTAGTTTTCAAGTTGAATGAAGCATGTGGCAAATGGTTGTATTTTGTATTATTATTTTATACAGATATGATACATTATACATTGGAGGGTATAATTCAGCAGTGTAGAGTGTGTAGAATGTTGAGGCATGCGATACCATAGCATTGCCATGCCATTCACTGAAATGCAACTTGAAAACCAGAAACAAGCTCTCGCCAAAGAGTATGAAAACGGTGTAATAAAATGATCAGGTTAAGCTTTATTGTACAAGATAATCCTGTGCAACATGTGTGTATGACTATCTGTGTAAGTATCTGTGTTGTGTTGTGTTGTGTTTTGTATCTGTACTTTATCAATGTTTTCCTATTCCCATTCGTAGATAGATATATTTCGTATTTGTTATACCTTCTCATGTCTTTTTATGCTTGTGCTGTCTGTAGTCTGTACACTGTACACACGATACCTGGTAAATGGTACATATGTAAGTATGTATACATGTTGTTTAAAAGTGTGTAGCCCGGAGCACTTGAACTTGCAAAGTTTGTTTGGTACTTGACAATATACAGTTACAGATGAGCTACACCAGAAGAAGAAGAAGATGTGGAAGAAGACAGCGTAAAGAGAGATGAAATGAAATGAGATGAGATGAGAGGGGATGTTCATTCTGATGCTCTCTGAGAATGAGAAAAAGATGAATTTGCACGTCTGGAGTCTGTACTAAAAGTCAGTATCAATAGTGTAGAGTGTATAGAGAATAGAGCTATGGCAAAGTTTTCACAAAACGTTTTCTTCCTCTACTACAAAGCAATAATAATAATAATAACAACAACAACAGAATCACCAATTCATGTACGTACACAATACGCACACATACTCGTACACACTTGGGTATGAGCACTAGTTGATATACAGTCCAATATACAAATACAAATACACACACGCAAACGGTAGATACTAGATACAATAGAAAAATAGTAATATTCTATCTTCTTATTTCTTCTTCTCTTTTTCATATCACATTTTCTTTCCACAATGAACAATAACTCAGTTTGGTGCTCTTACTTGAATAATATTTTCGTGCCTTCAAAATTTTCACGATGGGGATGAAAGAAACAGCAGCACAAGTAAAGGAAGTTAAAGCTAAAGCAAAATCTAGTTACAGTGAAGTGTGAGTTAACGTGTCCTTTAAAAAAAACAATGGTGTAGTCAAATTATCTATTTTTCTATAATATTATCTGCAATCTGAAAAGTCCATGTCTTCGTCTAGTCACTATTAAGTTACAAGCTGAGAAGACGGATTATACGGTACTTTTTCATCGAATAAGTAAATATGAGTGTCGCATCATTTAATAATAATAAAACAAGGATATTATACAACATAATATCATCAAAAATTAACTGTGTACTTGTAATCTGGATTTGTTCTTCAGCTTATGTGATATTGTGCGGAAATTGGATATTACAAATATTGGATTTTAGATATTCCTCAACTTTATTTAAGCTGTGATGTGCCTTGCTCATAATTCATAATATGTCTAATATCTACTATCTACACGGTTTACAAACATGGTGTGATTAGCAGCAAAATGGAATAGAGGGAGAGAGAGCGAGTTTAATTGTACGAACAAAATTGGCAAATTAATCGACGTACCATTATTATTGTTATTATTACCAGTTTGGGTCGCTTTAGTCTACACAGTTTTGCTTCCTTTTTTTGTGCCGTGTTTTTGTTGTTATAAGTTGGAAAACAGTGTTGTTTCTTGTTGTGTATCTGATGTACAGTTATGTATACATGCATAAATTCGTACAAAGTGTTTTTTGCTTTTATGGTGTATGCAAAGTACAAAGTTAGTACAATGTTTGATAAAAGTAAATACAGCGATGCGGATTTTCTTTGACAATGAAAAGTAATTGAATGTGTTTATACGGTTGCCTCTTACGCACCATCAAATATCAACGTGCAATTAATTTATTTGGGTCTCTACGAGATTAATCGTGTCGTAAGTCGAAAGTATAACTAGTTATTAGTTAAAATAGCCATTTACCACTTACCACAATGTTCTATATTATTATACGATTAAAAGTTTTCTCAATAAAGCAGTTTTTCACGGTTTGTGTATACCAAAATAATCTGAAATACCAAATACCATATACCGTGATGACAGTGCTGAGTGTTGATTGTTTACACATGTGTGCAACGTGAAACGTGTATGAAAAAGTGAATATTATTTTAGTCTGCATTCTGCATTCGCCATGAAGTCTTAAATTTAGGAAAGCAGAGATGGCAAAATAATGAAAAGGGGTTTGGCAGTGGCAGAAAATGGCAATTGGAATTTGGAATGAAAATATCACCAATCACCAGAAAGTTTTTGTTTTCAAAATGTTTTGGTTCCTGAATGAATTTTATAGAGAAAGTTGAACCTGAAACGGGAATAAATAATTGAGAATAAGGGGAAAGAAAAAAACATTACAGTTTTTATCAGTCATCAAGAATATTTCTAGTTCCTAGTTATTGACTCCAATGTCAGCGTTTTAGTTTTTAGTTCTCCTCTGTTGATTCTTTAGGCTGTATACTACAGAGCCATTCTTTCGGGTCAAAAGTCAAAATGCTAACTTGATCTACCTTACATATATACAGATATTATACTTGATTTTTTTACTACACTGTACATTGTACATACTCTGTATCATTAATCATCATCATAATAATAGTGAATAGTAAATAACTAGAGTATAATCTCAAAATAGAAACACAATGTGGTTTATTAGCCATGTTGTGCTCAGTGATCAGTACTCAGTGCTCAGTATCCATAATTCATAATAACAATAATTGAGGTAAATCAGTGGAGATGAATAAATATATACCGTTGATAGTTGATGACTGTAACAAAACAGTGTTTTCACGTAAACTACAAAATATAATAATACATCAAACAAATTAACGAAATGAATAAAGTAGAGTAGTATCCAAATCAAGATCAGGTTTCATCTTTCATCACTTAATTTCTATGTAATAAGAGTGTGGAGGTGGAATTAATCGTGGCGTGAAATTAATTCATAATTCATCCATACTTACTGTTTACTATTTACTGTGCTTACACATTACACATGGCTAGTTTTTTTGGATTAAATGAACTTAACTCACGATGAGTTTGATTTAGTGTACAGTGTATAGTGTATACTATACACATTGCACATGTGAAATTACACGTATTAAATAGGTATTATAGAAGTAAAATTGTGTATCATATGTATCTTTTGTCTACAGCTACATGTGTATTATTTTGTTTTGTTTCATATGCCGGAGAGAAATTATGATTCTAATTGTATTGTATATTGTATTCAATGGTCGGAAGTGATTTTAGTCAGTCACGTCAGAAATGACTTAAATGTCATTTATGACGACATGACAGAAATAC
>JAQGBH010002577.1:0-23706 GCA_034698265.1 Sminthurinus aureus
CAACGGAAATTCACAAAATCAAATTTTGTTGGGAAAACCTGCGCATTTTAAAAAAAAGTTTAAAATTTTGAAAAAAAAGTTGGAAATTTTGGAAAAAAGTCGAATTTTTTTTTGTTGTATCGAAAAATGGCGTAGTCTTCCAAAAAATTTTCGGCATTCTAGACTAACTTTACGCCATAGTAGAGGTGAAAATCGTCGAAATCTCAAATTTCACCTCTACTATGGCGTAAAGTTAGTCTAATAAAAAACAACAACAAATTCAAAATTCCGTCTGTGGCTTGGTGGCCGTGGTTTTGTTTGGTACGTGGTAAAAATGTTATATACATATGTTAAATCCGACTTGACTTTTTAAAACATTTTTTTAAAATACTTGTACTTAATATTAAATTCCCATTTTTTGCATACATGTAGTAAAAACTACAAAGTTAATGTACAAAATGTTTCAAGTCCATAAATAAAGTAGTTTAAATGTTATTAATGTTTTAAAAAGTTCATCAGAATCTGATGAAGAGTGGTGGTAGATTTTTACAGGCAATGTCTAGGGACTGTGTATATGAATCTCTTGATAGATTCTGCGAACTCAGTCTCGCTTAGGGACAAATATTTTTAAATGATGTGCAATGTGCATAGTACTATCCACAAAATGTATATAAGCTACTTATACAATAATACTTACCGTTTACTCTGTTGTCTTAATTGAAGTAAATAATGCCTCTTTATGCTGTCCAAAATTAAAATATTTTAATGAGATCGCATTTATTTTTCAAAGCACGATTTTTACCCTCTCTCGAATCAGTTTTACTTGACTTTCCAAGACTATCTAGATTTTCATGTGTAGAAACTACACATGAAAAAAAAGTAAAAGTTTTTATACAGTTCTCTCTATAAATTATAAATATAAATAGTTAAACTACTTGGAATTTCGGTGGTGAATAGTGAATAGTATGGAGATTCAATCAAATTTTAACTCTAATCCCAACAGGCAGACCTGTATGCTGGAGCATTATTCATCCAATTGGCATTAGGATTTGCTGGTGACTCTGGTAAAATTGCATTAAATAGATTTTGAGATTTAAATTGAATCAAATGTACATATTTTACCTGTTCCTTTGGTTTTGTTTTGTTCTTTTTTTTCACAGGACTGTACATTTCAATTATGATTTTGTTAATCATTGCTGCATTATTTACTATCGCTGGAGGTTTGACTGCAGTCATTTGGACAGATTTCGTTCAAACAATTTTGGTATGAACATAATACATTAAAAAAAATGTAAAGAAATTGTAAGATGCATTCATTCAAACATGTATAAATGTTATAAGGCCTAACAACAAAACTTTTGACCCCCTCAACCCTCAATAAGTCAGCGATACATCATAAAAAAGTATGAACCCTCTTATTCAAATTTCAGATGTTGATTGGATCCGTCATTCTGATGTTTTTGTGTAAGTCAAACTATTTTCCGTCTTCATTTCAAAACATGGAAGTATGCAAGAATACAAACGAAAAAGATTTTATTTGGTAACTGAAAAAGCACCAAAAAATAATAGGTTTACACAGAATTTTCATTTCGTAATATAATCGCGTAATGGTAGAGAATATATATAGTTTTCGACTGTAATAAACCGGAAGGAATACTTGGAAAACCTATATATATATTGAACACTGAAAAAACGTTGTTTTGTAGTAGTAGCTCCTTAAAATAATGTTTGCTATATTATGATTTAGGGATTCTTGTAAAAACCGAAAAAACAACAACAATGTTCTAGTCGATATCCAGAAACAGTTCTGCATATATATGGAATGCACACATGAGACATTTATTTAATTATTGTAGTAAAACTCTCTATTTGTTTTTATTTTTCTCAATTCAATGTCATGTACATATATATACAATATTAAGTACAACATTAATGAATATGCAGTGTTAGAAACCAGAAGTTAAAACTATGCAATGCACATTTTAATGACTTTTGTGTTTATTACTTTTCTGTCTCCAATAATATAATAAATGAGAGAGACATGTGTTCGTCTATTGAATATATATATATGGATTTGTGTGTACACACATATGTACTTGTAAAACCAGCAACAAATTAGTATTAGATACGTAAAATTTTTAGTGCACAAAAGTCTGGATCTGTAAATGTGACTCATACTATGTAATATTATAATATAATGTATTATTTTTTCTTTACTTGAAAATGTACAGCTTTTAATGCGGTTGGTGGATATTCTGAATTGGTCAGAAAATATTTGACTCAGTCCTCACCGAATGTTACATTGTAAAAAATTTTTAGCTTTTATAAACACATGATTTTTTTATACATAATATTTTGTATTTTATGTATCATCTTTTGTTTGAATGTATAATGTTATGTAATGTTGAATTTGTTTATATCTCTATAGGTATGATATACACACGAATGAAAGTTGTAACGCAGTTCCATCTGATTCAATGCATCTATTTCGGTAAATGTGTATACATGATAATGTTTTTTATAATTATAATTTTTATAATTTGACAAGTGCTAAAAGTTTCTTTCTTTTGTTTTTTTTTGTTTTTTTTTAAAAAGTTCTATTACACCAGGAAAAAGTGATTTACCCTGGACAGGGGTTATTTTTGGCTTAACAATTTCATCAATTTGGTATTGGTGTTCTGATCAAGTGATAGTTCAAAGAGCCTTGGCATCAAAAAATATGGTGAATGCAAAAGGAGGATGTATCCTAGCCGGTTATCTTAAACTTTTGCCCCTTTATCTTCTCGTTTTCCCTGGTATGTGCGCACGTGTTTTATATCCAGAACGTGTAGCTTGTTCCACTCCGGAGACATGCATGAAAGTTTGTGGCTCTCAGTCTGGTTGTACAAATATTGCATACGCTGAATTGGTGCTAAATCTGATGCCGACAGGTATGTATAGCTATGCAAATAATATTTGTAGTTTGTAGATATAATATGTACTATGTTGGTATGATTTACTTAGTACAGAGGCGAAATTTGTGTGCATTATGTATAGCACAGAAGATTTTTATGCATATTTTTGCATCATTTTCTTATACTTCAAAATCAACTTCAAATATAAGAATGATAGCAGTAGTTATAAAGAACGTTATGAATATATATATATATATGTATATACTTTTTGCCATTAGTTGTACGCTGTACATGAGAAGAATACTAATATTGCGTTTATTAAACATATAATATATTTCTCTTTCTACGTTCTACTTTTTCTGGATAATTCAAAAACAAGGCTTAAGGGGAATGATGCAGGCAGTCATGTTGGCCGCACTGATGAGCTCTCTCACAAGTATCTT
The DNA here is from genome assembly GCA_034698265.1 of Sminthurinus aureus. NCBI lineage: Eukaryota > Metazoa > Arthropoda > Collembola > Symphypleona > Katiannidae > Sminthurinus > Sminthurinus aureus. The sequence goes on from JAQGBH010002577.1 coordinate 3,317, forward strand.
CAATTCTTCTTCAACCATTTTTACCATCGACATTTGGACTCGACTTCGTAATAAACCTTCAGACACTGAACTTTTAATTGTTGGCAGGCAAGAAAACTCTCACATTCATTTTTTATTACACTTAATTAGGAATACTTCTAATTAAGAGCAAACAATTTAGCCACATCATTGTATTACATAACAAAGCATAATGAGATTCTTTTGATATGATGTGTATGTAGGATAAATAATTATAAATTCACACATCACCATCATTAGTCTTTTTATTAGTACATTCCTTATTGCTACTTTCACTAGCATAACTTTTAACTCTAGTCATTTATCAGAAATGCTAGAAAATTTCCTTCACGACCCCGTACACCTTTCCATTCATCTCTCCAACACGCGTGAAAGTTAATATTTGTTTTTAAGCATATATGATATTACTTTTGTTTATTTATTTATTTATTTTTCTGTATATTTTATCTTTTTTGGTTCTTTCTTTCATGTTTTACTTTAAATCTGTCCGGATGGTCTAAAACCAGGGTTTCCGTTCTAGCCATTCTCGCAATTTCAGTCGTGTGGGTTCCCGTCATAAATAATATGAAGAGCTCACAGCTTTTTGTTTATATTCAATCAGTTTCTTCATTTTTTGCTCCAAGTGTAGCTGCCGTTTACATATCGGCCTTCTTCGTTCCAAGGACCACAGAGCCCGTACGTTTTTATTTACAAAACATAAAACATACTCTGTTGAGGAGTGTTACAAAAAATCAACAGTGATTACTATTTATTTAAGTATTGGCGGTGGTGGGAACGTGGCGGTTGTAGTACAGTTTTTTCGTTGTAGTTTTTAGTGTAATATGTTGTACATTGTACATGTACAATGTATTATATATTATTATGATATTATTACAGCTGTGTATAAAACATGGCTCTTGTGTACAAAATCCATTGGAATTCTGAAAAGATGGGCAAAGGTTTAGTTTTAATAACTTTTCCCCCTTATATGTACAGTAAAAGAATATGTTTGTATAGTACACACACACACATATTTGTACAGTCATATTCCTACACTATATTATACAGTATTTGAGAAAACATGCTTATATATATACACTTCAAGTTACTGTTGTGCATTTTGCATATTTCCATATACGATCACATGTACATCAAATATTAGTTTTTGAAAAAAATACGTGGATTCAATATGTCAGAATTTCATATTATAGTGGTAATATTTTTTATTAATTAATCTTCCTTCAATTTAAATCCTTTTTTAGAGTTTTTGTTCTCATCTTAGTTGTAATAAGCATCGTATGGGGTAAACAATATTTAATGTTCTAATAATTATTATAATATTATTTATGTTTTTCTATATAGAATATAGAGAATATGTGTGTATTAGAAGGTTTTACAATTTATTTTATGAAACATCATTATAATATCATTGATATTGCCGGGATGGGAATCATTAATAGCAAATTGCCTTTGTTTGTGTGTATTCTATGTATCCCCAATATAAAGTTCCAATAATTATAGCCTATCGTGAGTCTGAACTCTTCAAGTATATTCAGAGTATCACTTCATTTCTAGCACCACCCGTTTCTAGTATCTATTTCTCAGCTCTATTTCTTCCTCGTGTAAATGAAAAAGTGGGTTTTTTTATTATTATTATCGATGTACCTATACTCGTCACTTTGTTCTGTGTATTTCTAATTGTGTGGTTGCCTGTGTATTGACATGTTTGATGTTAGATGTTATTACTCATGTGTCACATTATATCCTTGCTTGTTGTGGTTCAGTAAGTAATATAACCAACACATTGTGGATTAAATACATAATTTTAATGACAGTGTTTTGAGAGGGCTCAAGAATTTGATAAATAGTTAACACATTTATGAGAGAGAAATCGGAAAATCCTAAACGCGTCAATCTGTAGCTGTTAAACACAAAGTATTGAGAATAATGCGTCATCATAAATCATAATACTTTCACCATAAATCAAAAATTATCTCCGATATATTATGTACCCTTTTTAAAACTTTTAGTACTAGCTGCAGGGTTTTATGTCATCATCATTTCTCTCCGATTTCCATAAGTGTTTTTTGAATCCAACTCTGTAAAATATTATTATAGTACAAAAATGTTTACACACATATATATACATAGATAAATCCGACAGAATTATTCTACTTGAATAGCTAAGACATCGCTATCAAATAGAGGAAACTAAATATTGATCTTCTTATGATGGTAGATAAAAAGTTGAGGAAAATGGAGTACTTTGTGGATCAAATTTCACTTCACCTTGTTTTTATTCAGTGAACAAGAAAGAAAGGTCTTAAACTTTATACTATAGGTCTTTTTTAGAATATTATATATTTTCATATTCCTCTTCTCCTTTAGTCCTATGTATGTTCTTACTTTAAGTTATCAGGTTTAAATTTATGCAAAATATTCTTTTTGCTCGTAAACACCATGTTTACATTCTTTTCAAAGACTTGTCGAAAGTTCATTCAAGCATCAGTGAGTTGATGACAGCAGTATCCGTACTTTACTTTAGGTACGTGTAATAGGTAGGACGTATGCATAATGTATAATATGCATAGGATGTGGGTACTGGGTACAGACACAGAGCATCCTTTCTACTAACTCAAACTATTCCAGTTTGTCAAAACAAAACAGCCTCCAGACTCTGTTGGAAGTTTTCCAGTGATGTGAAGATAGTACATGAAAAATGTTTTTTTAAAGACGAGTAGACTTCCATGAAATTTTAGAACACATGAGGAAAAAGTAGAACATCTTACAAGTATGTATACACACAATATTCTTTAATCTTTATTTTCTCAAGAATTCTCAATGGACCCCTTGTGGAATCAACATGTATGTGTATGTAGAAAGAAAAAACTTGTACATTAGTAAAACAAAACTTTTCTTTGCTCTTCGTATAGGAAAAACAATAATGAAATAACATCAGGAAAATAAAAATAATTAATATTGTAAAATCCGTCAACATAAACTTTGTAAAATGGATGGTGTGTGTACGCTGTACATCGTACATAGGCTAGGTAAATTGATAAATTTAGATGTCTATACTAAAAAAACGTCCCCGATTTCTCGAATTACATTTGTCAAATTATACGTATCACACAACAAAAAAACGCTTGCTGTCCTTTCCGTCGGCGTTTTTCTTCAAAGACAACATAAAGTATCAAGGTCATTGTCGATGTGATGGTCGTCAAGAAGGAAGAATATCGACCATATCTGTATCTATTTTACGACTCTTTGAAAAAATGTTGTCTATATATATACTATCTCTCGATATTTTTAATTTACTCATTCACTTTATTTTATCTCTCTGTGTGAAAAATATATTATGTACACACTACACACACGCCTCGAAACAATATGCGTAGCATAAAATTACTGTGGATTTTTTAAACAATACAAAAGCATTCGGGAATTAACTTTTGTATGCAGTGTCAATATTCGTATATTTACTAGAAAAATTGAGAGAAATAACATCTGGTAGGATGTAAAAACAGATCCATGAAGGGATTCAATAATGATAAAAGTGGCTACTTCTCTGTCCCAGCACTCTATATTATTTATTTTCCATACTTTTCTTTCTTTCTTTACTCCTCCATCCTCCACTGTGTCGTTTGACACTCTCTGGTTTTCGTTTTCATCAGACCTACTCAAATTTTATTTGTACGTTCCAACATCCAGAATCTCTTTTTCACTTTCCATTTTAAGTTGATTTTTTGATCCTACAATTGATGTTGGAGATTGTATGCATTAGATGATTAGAAAATGCGATCGATTTCTTGCAGTTAAAGATAGTTTCTTCATCAACGGTCCTGCTTTCAGAATTTACGAATACTTGCTAACAATGTACAATGTATATGTAGTATGAAATTTGCTTGCATAATTGTACTTTCCTATACATTTTGTATGCTTTACGTGTCTTTTTTTAGTGTATGCGTTTGTTGTCGAATATTCGAGTGTATAGATTAGCTTCTTTCGATCTCTCTCACTATTGTTTTTTAACACGCATAAATGCACATGTCCTTTTTTGTGTTATAAAGTTTCAAAAACATTTTTGGAAATGGGAAGATTGCTCTTCTTTGTCCATTTCTTCTTCTCGTTTCTCCCTTTTTCCATGATTTTGTATTCTACCAGTACCTTTTTATTTTTCTACCTCAAAATTCCTAACATGTTGAGCATTTAATATTCAGTTGTCTTTTTTGTATTCAAAGAAACTTATATAGTAGAATCATCTTTACATTTTAGAATTCTTTTCAAAGGCAGATATATATGTAAATTGTAGATGCTTATTGTAATCATTTTGAAACCCGAGCAGTTTTGCTTCTTCATTATTATTGCTGTTGTTCATCAATTTAATGTAAAATCCATTTACACAATATATTATATGTATTATTATACCATTCATATTAATATGATTTTGTCTAATGTCATTTACAGGGGGCGTTCTGGGGGTTAGTCATTGGGCTATTTTTAGGACTTTTCCGATTTGTTCTTGAATTTTCTTATACTGTCCCGCCATGTGGTTCTTATGAGGTGGACATTAGACCCGAGTGGATTAAGGTACATTGATGTAACATTTGTTATAGAACAAATATCATGATTATGCCGGTATCTGCATTTTATTACATTTCTTTATTTTTTGTCTAGGTCTTTGTCTCAGACATACATTATTTACATTACGGTGTACTTTTATTCGTGGTCACAATTATAATTACATACACAATCAGTATTATGACGAAACCCATTGAGGAGGACAAGGTAATATTCAGTAATACTGTTTTATACGTCATTGTGAAAAAAAGTTATAAAATGCTTTAAAACATACTCATATAAATACGAGAACAAACTGTTGTATCTAATGTTTAAACAAATGTATAGCTGCACCGTCTGACATTCTGGAGTAGAAATTCTACTGAAATCCGAAAGCCAATGGAAGATGAGGTCGAAGGGAATGCAAAAAGTTCTGGAGTTGAGGACCCTACGAAATTAAACTTCGATGAAGGTACACAGTACAATATTAAAAAAATTTATGCCAAGTTATCATGTAGTATTGTGTTATATTTTTGCTTTATTTGACTATTGAATGATTCATGATTTGCAAAACAATTGGTAAAAATAAGCAAAACCAAAAATTTCAAATACACATAAAAGAAAAATGTCATGAACTTTTACAGGGGAACAAGAGCCGAAAGAAAAATCTTCGTGCATGAAAATGCTACAGTGTATGTGTGGAGTTGGGGGAAAGTCTGCATCTGGTGAGGAAGTCGAAGAACCAAAACTATCTCCAAGGGAAGAAGCAATAGCTGCAGCAGAATCATTAAATGAAGATCCATTCTGGAGGAGGTAAAAATTCTTGAGAATAATAAATTGATTATTGTACATACAATAATTGAGTTTTAATACTCAAATTGAGTCTTTAAACTATAATGTTCTACGTTTTAAAAGGTAGTGTTATATCTGTCATTTTAAATATGTATTTTATTTTTTTGCAGGTTTGTCAATACTAATGCCATTGTTCTGATAAGTATTACAATTTTTGCGTGGGCATTTTATGCATAAAAAACAAAACGAGAAGCAACAAAAGTTTATCCCATAGTCTTTTTCAAATGTTTGGGCAATGGAAGAATTTCCATTTACGGTGATATTTCAATCCAAAATAAGTGAGTCATGTACCTTTTTTCAGTCGTTAAAAGTGTACAACAACGTCTATTTGCGTAAGTAATACAGCAGATAGTTGCAAAAAATATGCTAACATAATTTAGTCATTAGTCATGAAGTATTTGTAAGTGGGCTTCAATCTTATGTAATAATATTACGAATGTTGAGAAATTTTCATTCTTGTTTTAACATTGGCAAAACTTCATAACATACGAAATATTATTTTATTGTAATATAATATTTAATATTATATAGAAGTTTAAAGAACACATACGCAGTTTCTTTAAAAACTTTCTGTAGAAATAATAGCGTAAATGGATGAGTAAAATTATCAATTATTTGTGGTACATTGTACGTGTGATTTTCTGTATACCTATCGTAGTACATTATGCTTAGTAATATAATGAGGAATTATTGAATTACGTCCAAAGGCAAAAAAATTGAAAAACGAGTACCTGTACAAACCAAGTCAGAACCAAAAGAAATATTTACAAGTAATCAATAATTACTAGTGAGATATAAGAATAATAATTCAGACATCGTTAAAAAAATCAAATTGTATTTGTAAAAACAGTGCTAATTCTTAATGAATAAGGCAATTACTAGTCCTTGAGATGGTGCGCAAGAGGAAAGCAATTAATCATAAATGAAAATATACCAGTGTTTTATAAAGATCTAAATAAAGTCAAGAATAGACTTGATGGTGAAAGTTGTTTCTGTAATAAAAATGAATGTTAAAACACGAATTCAGTCTCACGTTTTTACTTCTATATTATTATGGTTTGAAAACCTTTCTTTCATATATTATAGTATACACACAGTACATATTATGTATAGATCGATTCAATTGCCAACGAAAAAATTCAAAATAGCCAAACGCATGGATATTGTGAGTATTTTAGCCAAAATGAAAAGTATAGGACAGTCGTAAAAAAATAAGTTGTTCATATTTATTCAAATCAAAGGAACTGAATCAGCATCTCGGGAGTTGTTCACTAATCAACAATGTTACAACAGTAATAGTAATAATAATAATTGTAAATTGTAAGTACTTATAACCATGAGACAAAAACGTTTATGTACATATATACATATATATGTCTGTTTATAATCCTTCCTTAATCTTAAACACGAGTAACATAATCATTGATCAAACGTCAAACGTCTGTATATTTGTATATATGCATAGGCCGAATGAATAATAATTATAAATCTTTTACATGCTTCTATTTTTACCATGCAACATACGAAATCATGATACCAGTGCATATATTTATTATTATTATCAATTATTACCCATAACAGATAACAGTGGTATATAAAAGCATTTTTTAACTTTTTGCCAGCGTTCATGAAGCGTTGAAGGTCAAAGGTCATATCAACTGGAGGTATTATAATTTCGTTTAATCCCTGTTCTGATTTTCTGGATGTCCAATTCTGTGTAATTTTATACACAGAAGTTTTTATATATATATATATATGCATGCATGCGTTGACGTATATAGACAGCTAGAGATATATTTACCTACAATGTCATTTCAATTCGAATTCTAATTACAGTAAGGACCACTACTGGCTTTTGCATTCTTTTTAATGAAAGTGTTTTTAGGAAAAAGAATGTGTTTTCAGAAAAAAAAACTCTATTGTTTTGGTTCTGTGAATATTTTTTCCTGAAATCGAGTTTTTTTTTCCAGAAAACACTTGCATTTAAATAAATGTAAACACAAATCGGGGAATTTTTTTTCCTGAAAACACATTATTTTTTCCAGAAAACACATTCATTAAAAAGAATCCAAAATCCAGTAGTGGTCCTTACTGAATTAGTTGATAGTTCAACACTGCTCACATCCTTTGATTTGAAGAAAAATTGTCTCTCCTTCCGTTTAAATACTTTTAGTTTTAATAAAATTTGTGGTGCATTCATATTAAACATTGAATAAACACGTCAAAGAGAAAACATCATAAAAGAAGAGAGTTGCTCATTTTTCCTCTCACAAGAGAGTACGAAAATCTACACTATATACTATATACTCTATAAGAAATATTCTTGATTGAAGAACATGCTTATAATTAATGGTTTATATCATTTAGAATCACAAAATTACACTATTTTGACATACTATTATGTTTTAACTCGTAACATTTGAAATAACAAACGATTTCATGTGTTTTTTCACACAAATAATTAAAAATTAAGTTACTTTTACATTATTTATCTTGTATTGACTATTGACATTGTTTTGAAATAGATTAAGACGTGTCACTATAATAATACTTTCTAGTGCTTTTACCATGTGTATTTAGCTATACATGTTAACATGAAGTGAAAGTACTCCATAATCCATACGCAGTACTTACCTAAACAATATATATATAGAGTTTAGAATATAGGAAGTTGATTTTTCCCCATGTTTTCTTTTTTTTTCAACATGTGGTTATAAGCTGGAAGGTACACAGTACACAGTAATATCATTACATGTATTATAATTTATAATTTATAATATTTTTAGTTTGAAGTTTGAAGTGCCATAACAATCAATTTTAAACTGTGAGCACATACACTTAATCAATGTATTACCACAATTTAGAAACAACAATGAAAATTGAATATTTTAGAAAAATAACAGATAATCAGGATAGACAAAACTACTCTTAATTTCTGACTGATTACTTACAACTTACAACTGATAAACTAGAAATCTCTCTTGTAATTTCTAGGTATAGACATGATGGTGAAAAAATTAGCTTTCATATATATTCCTATTTTGTAGTACATAATACATAACAAATTGGCATCTTAAATCAATCTTTTCATAAACATTTCTGACTTGGCTATGCTTTTTTAATGGTTACATGGTTAATGGTTAGTATAATATAGTAGTGTTAGTTCTCACGTACAGCAATAGCATAGTTACGCTTGCTTATAAGGTAGCATATATATATTATAATATATCTCTATAGTATATTGATGTATATATTTTCACAGTTTGTTTCCATTTAAATTTTAAATACACCGATGTGTGAAAGCATATATGTATTTTTGTGCTGCATTTTATATTTTATACATAAATGTAATTTAGGTAATGTTGCCTATGTACTATGTAGTAAGTACATCTGCTAAGGATTTAAATTTAATTTAATTTCTCCTTAAATCACGCTTCTTAAGACTTTTTATGAAAGTTTGCAGTTGATAATTACAGGTATATAATATATATCATGTATGTATGTATGTGTATACACATTGTGTATCGTCGCTTTTACCTTCCCGAAATCAAAATGTACAGAACATTTTTGTTCTGGGAAGGTAAACGACGATATGTTTAGTCTAGTACAGTGTATAGTACAGTTTATTTTGTAGTATGTACTTGTATAATACTTTTTGGGATATCGAGAGAATAGTATAATTTGTTATTTAAATACATATATAGACACCGTTAGAGATTAAATTTTTGCTTAATATCCATTGCTAAATAATAACCAGTATTTTATAGGGAAAGTCCCAAAAAATAGCAAACAGTAAGTTTCACAAGTGTATCATATGCTTAAGAGTATTTTTAAAACCCCCCATTCAGGATTTAGCACTTTTTTGCAAATATTCATATTTTTTAGGTCAAGGAATCTCTACCTTGAAAATTGAAAGTCATAGTTTGACTGCAAGTAAATTTAACATGTGATTACATAGAGAACTTTGGAATTTCTCTCTAATTTTTATTTCGTGAATGGGGTGTTTTAAAATTCTCTTGCACATATGTACATGTATGTATGTAATATGTATCTACATTATACATACAAAGAGAAAAAGTCAGTAAATAGGACTTAATGAAGCTCCCGAGCAATAAGGATCATGAGGAAATAATACTTGAATAAGTACCACTACCAATAGCAACCATTCTTTTTGGTTTTATGGTTCAATTAGTACTGATTCTTTTTCCAGTCTTATCTACCTCTAATAAGAGCACCATGCTAATATCATGTAATATAAAGAACGTATAGTACAACTTCTAATGTCAGTGACTTTACAAGTCATATAAGTTTAGATTCTAGATTCTAGATCATGTTTATATTATACCATACACAGTGTGTAATACATGTTTTTGTCAATTTTTTTCCTCAATTTTCCTTTTCAGTGTACCAGAAAAAGATTTTTCACATCACACAACTACATACAAACGTAATGTATACGTACATATGTAAAGTTGACATACAAAAAGAAAGTGCTACAGAAAGTGTATACGAATATATTATCACATGAACCGAGGTTACTATAAATACAACAATTATTATAATAGGGGTTGTTAAAAATATTCTAAAAAGGTAGATAACTCACAAGGATTAATCGTAAGTACGCAAGAGAAAGTTGTGAAAGTTACGAAAAGTTTGGGTGAAAAGTGAAAATATAGAACTTGAAACTATTATATATGAATAAATTTCTTAGATTCATCACATATACCGATAGTTGATAGAATGACAACTACATGTATACATAGTATTTAAACACCCATAATTTAAACTTGATTTATAACTTTTATTGTTATTATTATTATGGAATAAATTACACCTCGAGTATATGCAATACGTTTTACATATCATCTATCATACTTTTTGTTTACCGCATTGGATAGTTTACTCATAGTTTGAATAATTAAATGTTAGATGCTAGAACTAGTTTACCTAGAAGGATTCACACTTTTAGGATTTTAATGCATTTTATAATATTTTAAGCATGGAGAAATCTGACTCAATATTTACGCAAATAGTGTAAAAATTCAAGTACCCAAACTTAAAGGTAATGCTATAAACATGATTTGGGAATTTAAGGTGTGTAATGTACAATGTATAAGAAAGAGAACCGTACGAGGTACGAGTAATTTTGAATAAAAAAATCATTATCCCGTCTATAGACTCTCTAGACAGATTTGACTAAAAACAATCAATTATCTTACATAATAAATACGTAATGTGTAATGTGTGTTCTATTTTATAGAAGAAAGAGCATTGTTTATCGTGTAATTGGATTCTATTCTAGTGAGAGCTGTCTTTCGTACCTTTTCATACACTTCTGAAGTTTTGTGCGTAATGCCGAAAATATCTTCATGATACCGAGACATGTCCTACATAAAAACAAACAATACAGACATGTTTATATAAAAATTTACCAGTAATCAGTGTAAGCTTTTGAAATGCATAATATTATATAAAATATAAATAATAAAACGTACTCTAAGACTCAGCATATAGCTTTCAACCTCAGCATCATTCATTTGTCCTTTGTCTTGTATTATGGCTTTAAGCGTCTGGTAAACATCTTCTGCCATTGTACAATCTCCGCATACATACATATGTCCGCCTTCTTCTAGAATTTGTCGGGCAATATTTACTCCTTCTCTGATCAGCAAGTCTTGTACATATGTCTGTTAATGTAGCATTAACGTATAATAATTCAAATTTAAATTATAAAAGGAAATTTTAAAATGTTAAAATGATTGCATTTAATATTTATTCCTCATCATTATCATCTTGGTTATCATCATACCTTTTTAATTTGCGGTTCTCTACTTAGAGCTAAGTAAATATCTGAAAGAATATTATCTCTTTTTAATGCTTCAAGTTCGGATCGATATAAAATCATTTCCTTAGTTCGGCATCCAAAGAATAATGTCATTTTCCCCAATTTTGAAGTAGAATTATTCTTTGTAATGTGAATACGCTGCTGCCAAAATCCACGGAAAGGAGCTATCCCAGTTCCTGGTCCGACCTGTTTCATAGAAAAATAAATAAAATCAAAAAGACTCAAAACAAAGTTATGCGAAAGACAAAAAAAAAACAGTCGAGTTCTAGTATCAAATGTCAGGAAAACGAACCATGATGATTGGGCGGCTCGTATCGGTCGGCATGTGAAACGCGGGTGCACTGGAAAGAAACAGGACAAACCGAATCGTTCACATATTTTGTATTCAAAGAAATAGAGTGCACTGTCATCGATCATCGAGAATAGAGAATCGGTAATGGATATGAAAGTGAAAGAGACAATAGGAATTGTGTATAGGAATTTACCTTCTGACGAAACATGGTACAAGCATATTTGGTTTTAAATCATTGAGATAGTTAGAACAGACTCCATAGTGTTCTGGACCTTCACCTCCTTGAGTTCTGTATACAACCACAGCCACAGTCATATGCAACTCGTCAGGATGTACCATGGGACAGGAGGATACAGAATAGAAACGTGGTTGAAGAAGTGGAAGCATCGTACACAATACAGTTCCATCCGGTGTCAAGGAAGGAAACTCTTCAAATACGTCTTTCAAATTAGGCCAATTGTATTGTTTCCAATGCTCATATTCATCTGGATCCTTTGCCAACATATTTAGTTTTTCTTTATCCACCTCATTTTCAGTACAACGAGCTAGGTAGAGAAGGAGGTTGGGACGAGGTGGTGTCGTCACATCAAGGTAGCGAGTAAGCATCTGTCTTAAACTACAACGTGGTAGTCGTTCATGAGGAATCCATTGTTTTTGAACCCCTTCAAATCAAATCAAACAAAAAATAATACATGCATTAGACACACATGAAATATGAATTTTTTTATGAATTCATACAACACGAGTTACAAATTGTCATGCACAATCACGCGTTTATTTAAATGTCTCGTGTACATAAAATTCAAATAACTTCAATTGTATTGTCTATGTACCAAGTGGTGTTTGTTTTTCCTCCATAAGTTGGAGCTGAACGGGTTCGTCATCATTTTCTGGTTTGTTGATTAACCGATTCAAAATTGCATCTATTAATTCAGTACGGTTATTAGAAATGATTCCAACATGGTCACCCGCATGATAATTTAAAGCTATAGTGGTCGCTTCTCTTCTCAGAATAATTTTGATGGTCACTCGACTGAATTTTTTACATGAGAAAAAAACCAACACAACACAAATTACAACTTAACTTACTTTCAATATAAATAAATTGACTGTTTTATTTAAATTAAATTTAAATAATCTGAAAATGAAACCAAAGGTAGATAGTAGATATTTCATACGTATGTACAAGTAAAACTGTTTCAAATTTCATACCTTGAAGCGATTTCATGAAGATCCGATTTTTCACACAAACTGTACATGGCCACTTTACGATTATGTAGTTTTGACAAAGCTTTATTACAAAATACACAAATATGATACAAAAAGGTTGACAAAAAATTGTTTTTAATAAAAAAGAATTGAGAATAAAGGCAAATTATTTTACAGCATGCCGGGAGAAAGTTTTTGTTCTCACCTTGAACTTCGTCATCCGCATTCTGTACTGGAAGGAAGCGCACAGCTCTGAAACAATGCATCAATTATCAATCATATTCAAAAAGGCGTTTTAAAAGATGTTTTAGTTTTTTTCAAGTGTATCAATTTATTGATGGACTGTATACAGTATACATAATACTTACTCGGGTGAAAGGGTATCAGCCTTGAGAGAGGCAGAAATTTCGGCCATGTTCTTATCGCAATCCAGACAAAAAGAATCACAAGCAATCTAATATAAATAGTAAAAGGGAAACAAAAAAATGAGCATCCATGCTTATCAATAAAACGATTTATCGATTTAGGAAATGGAAATGAAAAAGGTAATAAATAAAATGAGCAAGTTAACTGACATGAAAAATCTCAGTGGCCCAATTCCTGAAAGCTTGATCCTGCCCAGCGAGTTCATCTCCAGAAGTTAATTTCATTAATCTCTCTCCACCAAGTTCTCCCAATAAGTTGTCCACGTATCGTCCAAATGCACAGAAATTAGGATATGCACTTGAGCCCAATCCAAACACAGCAAAACTGAAAGAGAAGAGAAACAAGTATGAAGAAGCATTCTTTTGTAGTGCAAATGCAATCACGGGAAAACAATTATTAATGTCCAAGTATTTTCTATATTTCCATGCTTGGTTTAGTACATGTGAAAAACTTACGTAATATTTCTGAGAGGACCAAAGTTGTCATCCGACATCACATCTGACATTTGACTACCTTTGAAGGAATCTGTGCGGTCTAGTTTTCGATCCAATGACGAAACAGAATCTGTTTGACTATTCATTTTTATAAAACTCTTGGACGTGGCCATACTAAAAAAACAAAATATTTTACACTTTCAAACTTTTTACATACACGAAAAAACCATGTAATTTAGCCATTTAAATTATTATAGTTGTAATTCACTAACTTGTACTCATCTCCAGTTGTAAATCCTTGATTCATCTTAATGGAGTAAAGACTATGGGCAAATGACTCTCCATTTTCAGGTGGATCTCCATTACCAAAAGTTGAAGTCACAACGAGGATTAATGTTTCATGCTCAATATTAATTATGTCATATTCATCCATGCAATAAACCTGTGAAAAAAATAAATGGAAAAATGTTTCACGTGTCTCTTTTTTATATATATCTAAAGTGTACAGTGTAATGATTATTGACAAAGCAAAGTTTGATATTTATAAAACAATAATAATAAAATTCTAACCTGAGAATTAAATGCATGTCCAAAAATTTCTCCCAGTCTCCTGGCGTACATTTCTGATTTCCCTGTTTCCGTTCCATACAGAATGGTTGCTTTGACTCGTTTGGATAATGCTTTACCAAATAGTTTACTAGTAAATTTCACAGCACGAGCAATTTCCTTAAAATGGAATTTTCTTCTTGCCGTTTTACGATTTTTGGGGCTCAAACCAGTCCCACCGTCCTTTTGAGTCGCTCCCTTCTTCCACACATGAGTCTTCCATGCTGGTTCTTGATACTCATAACTCGGTTTGAGGTGATACAGAGCCATTTCCTGGTGAAAGACAGGAGTTGCGGAGCCTGACATAGGCGGGACAATCCACACCCAATCGGCGGGACAACCGCCACGGACTCGCATCTCATTTTCATAATGTTTCATAAATGACTCACTCGCACTATGATGGTCTACAACTGTCACTCCAGCTTTCTATTTTACCCCCACAAAAACACCAAACAAACACCAAACACAAACATTAAACGTCTTTTCCTCATTGTTTTAAGTTTTAAGCTATTGGCTATTTGTAGACAGTTTTTGAATTACTTTTATCAATTGATTCAATATCCATTATAATTTTAATGATATTAATAAATTACTTGATAAGAGAAGAGGACTGCCAGATTAAGCTCGACCATGGCTCTGTCTTTCCAAAGTGTAGTTGGATTTTTTGTATCGAGTCCCATTTTAATTGCCACATCCTTAATTAATTAAAAATCATAATTTAATTTACCTAATTTAATCTACTTTCTCAATCACTACACAAAATATGTGGTACTTTAGACTTTCGACCCAAAGTTCAAAGTTTTGAATAAAATTGTTGTTGTTGTGTAAAAAAATTCTATCGTTCTTGTGCCGTGTTTCATCTTTTCTGTAGTTTTTCGTGTAAACAGTAAATAATCTAGAAACACATTAGATTCATTTTCTATTTTAAGAGGAGATGTATTATGTAGGTGTATGTACTTATGCATCATCTAAAAAGGATCCTCGAGTCCTTTCTAGAAATTTGCTAGTCCAGTCATGGTTAAATTAGGAAAGAATGAATTAGTTGAGAAGAAATTATTAAGACGTTGTTTTTTTTGCAACCCACTCTCTCTTTATTTATTATACCGAAAACTTTTTGAGAGGTTTTTCCTTGCTCCTAACTCCTATCGCATCAACTTTAGACATGAAAAAATATCATAAAAACAGAGAGACAAGCAATTGCATTGAGCATTGAGAACTGAGAAGTTGAAAATACATATCTACAAGATACAAGAGTTTGAGGGGAAAAATGTACTGCTTTGAGGAATCTAGAATCTAGAATCTATATTCTGAATTGCAATGTTGTAGTTAGACGTCGGCACATACATCTTATATATTATGTATTATGTAAGTAGTTGTATCAGTTACAGAGTACAGAGTAGAGTGGCATAGTTTATGTGCAGCAGAAACGTGCAAGTCTGTGTCAATTTAGTATGGACGTTCAATTAACCTTAATTTAACACCTCGCGTGTTCCAAGTTCCAAGTAACGGAAACCCGAGTAATTACAGGAATAGGAAATTAAACCATATACTAGTGCATACGTATGTGTCTGAGTCTCATACTACATCCCGGGTTTATGTTTACTTGAGAAACTTGAAGGGAAAACATTGTTGAGGTCTGTTATCTTATCTTGTGTATAAAGTATAAACGCATTCGCACGTAAATGCTCCTTCGGCTTCCTTCTGTCTCTATTCTGTAGCTATTTAAAATGCTGTACATGTAATCAAGAGAAGAGCCTCCAGAGGAATATAAGAAAGTTTCCAGTTTTACTCTGGATTCTAGATTCTACAATGCTGGAATACTGGAATTTGGTCCCTCTCAGTAACTTCATTCACGGTACATAAATGGTAAATAAAATCTAGTGGAAATGTGATGAGGTAAATGTACACATAAAACACATGTATAAAACGAATCTGGTTGTACTCGTAACAATAGCATTTCGCATCTCGTACTTGGGTATATTATATCAACATTCTACACTCTACATTCTAGATTCTACACTCGACAATCGACAATCGAGACACTACAAACATGTGTGTCTCTTTATGCGTTTTCACCGTTGCGTATTCGCCGGCTAAATTGAAGCTGTGTAATTTATCGAGTCAAAAATACAATCCTGCGTTTCTCTTGCATAAAATTCCTGACGAAGCTGAAAAGTATTTCTATTTTTAAAACTTTAGGGAAATAAGAATTTATTGTTGTATTTTTCTTCCTCGCACGTGGCTTTTCTCCTTTTGTGTTGGTCATTTTATTTTGTTCTTCCACGAATTTCAATACAATCCGAAGACTCCAAAAAATATGCGAGCTGCTCCAAACTCGAATGCATATTTGCGTCAGAATTCGGGACAAAATAATATGTACATTGTACATCGTACATGCATATGTAAAACGCGAAACCTGTCATTTGATAAATTCGCTTTGTTATGATTTTACTGTTTTTCGACTGAATTGACATCAACACCTGAGCTACTCTACACTCTAAACTCTACAGAGTACAGTATACAGTAAGCAATCAAATATTTCCTAATGCGTCCTGATATAGCGTGACTTTCACCTATTCAACAATTATGTACGAAGTACGAAGTAGAAAGTAGAAACTCTCTCATTTGAAAAACCATTTCATGAATCCGTCAATCAGCACTCAGCACTCACAAGTCGATACATAATTGAAGTCAAGTGTATATGAATAAAAAACAAAAAGATATGCGTGTAATCTGTGGCTTGTAACTTAAAATGTTTTGAAATTCGAAACATTCGAAACTCACTCACCTCAAGAACGTTGTACCTGTAAAAAATCGGAAAAATAACATGTGTCATGAACGGATCTAAAGTAATAATAATCACCAAGAATCAAGGATCA
Source organism: Sminthurinus aureus (assembly GCA_034698265.1). Lineage (NCBI taxonomy): Eukaryota > Metazoa > Arthropoda > Collembola > Symphypleona > Katiannidae > Sminthurinus > Sminthurinus aureus. The sequence goes on from JAQGBH010002577.1 coordinate 20,417, forward strand.
AGAATCAAGAATCAAGAGAAATAATCCATTTTTGTTGTTATTGTTTCTGTTTGGCATAGCCATGAGTATTTACCTGTAAACATCACCCAAATCTCGACATCCAATCTCGGTGCCCATGTACCAGCCATTGAAGGGGCATGCTGAGAACTCCAATCCACCACAGTCAAACAACATTCCAGAGACTGCCGGCAACGAGTACCATCTCAGACCCAATTCGGCAAACCAGTCGAAACTGTATTTTTGTTTTTGAAAAAAAATTAATAATGAAATTTGTGTTATGTTCAGACTTTAGAGTTTGGAGTTTAGAGAGAAGAGACTAGAAACCAGAGGAATTGTATTTTAATCTGTATATCTGCGTATATCTGTGGATAGCTATGTGGCTGTAGCTTACACCGGTATTACACATTATACATTATACCTTTATATCATTTTCAGTTTTACACTAATTATTTTCTCATATTGTCCTTTGCACATTATTTTGCATTCAAATCTCTAAAATCTAGGCAATTATACAACAATTTGAATATTCAAACAGATTCATTCAGTTTTCTCGCTTTCTCCATCCTCATCTACATCCACATCCACTGCTTTAGTTCAGTTCAGTTCAGTTCAGTTCAGTGAGAAGGAAGAATGTAGAGCATGGAAATTTTTCCACCTCACTGTGTACACTGTACACTGTACAGTGTAGATTGTTCATGCATTATTTGTATTATGTTGTATTGTATTGTCAATTGTAGCTTTCTCCTCTTTATCTTCTCGCTCAAAGAGAAAGTACATATAGGAAAGAGGAAAGGTTTCTCTCTGCACACTGCATAATATAGATAATACATAATATATGCTTCAAACGCAAGTATTATGCTGTACATGTTTTTGTATATAGTAGAGAGATTTCAGTGGATTGAATTGAGAATTGAGAATTGAGGAAATCACATCACATGGAATGAACAACTGGAACTTAAACTCTTGTTCCGTTCCGACTAAGGATCGACTAAGTACAGATGTAAATAGTTGAGTGTACACTGCACAATGTACACAAAGGAGGTACGGGAAACAATGAATGAAAATGAAATGAAATTTGAGGAAAATCTTACTTTGGATGAACAATTTGAACTTCTAGAATGAGCTCTGAAGGAATCTCAAAATATTCTGGATCATGTCCATTAGCCGAAAGAAGCAGCGGAAGAATATCCCATTTTGTTAACTTTCCTTTCCAGCCGAGTTTGGTGCAAACCTAGTGACATAAAACATGGACTTGATTTAGCAAAATGCTTCAAATTTCAAATGTACTGAAATTTATTTATAATTTATCTGTATAATAGATTATGCCAACTTTTTAAACATGTCTCTAATCTCTAATTTCTGCATTAAAAATTACAAATGGAAGCAAAAATTATGTGTTACTCATCAAGAATTACAAATTACAAGAAATTAAAAAAAAATGGAGTTGATTTCTATTTTCAGTGTTAAAAATTAAAATTGTTCCAACTTCCAACTTCCAATGCCATGCGTACAAAATATTTACAAAAATATGGACACGAGATTTTAACTTTTATTTCTATCGTCTGTTTTACTTTATCAGTATCAGTATCGTCTATTGGGTAATTCTGTAACTAAAATACAATTTAAATTCGGAATGAGAAAGTTGCAACAGTTGAGAGTTGAGGGCTGAGAGTCATAAACGAATGAATGAATGACTGAAAACTTTTATTTTATGACTTTACAACTAGTACAATTTGTTCTTGATTCTTGATGTGTTTTTGGTTGCTATTTATTATTGCAGTTGTTGTCCAACTTGAAACTTATGCTTTGATACTTGATAACACAGACAATAGAGAGATTTAAAGTGGTAGAATCATATCATCCGAAATACATGAACAATAATATTATAGTTTCCTTGTACATTGTACACTGCTCATTTCATTTCAAACTTCTTTGCTGTTTATACTCTTGTATTTTGTACAGGACACTCGTGTAAATACTATCGTTTTTAAGATCTTAATAAATCTTGCTAGTTGATAGTTGATACACACTGATGCTGATGCTGATGCATGGTCCAAACTTGTGCTTTTCAAGCGGGCTACTAACAATTGTAAGCTAACGCTACTTTGTAGTTTGTCTTTGTTGCAAATGTATTATGCACTTTAAACCACAACCTGAAGTTTCTGCATGGAACATGAAACGTGAATCACAAATTACAAAGTTGTCGTCTCCTGCAGCCTGCAGTGTATTAAGTTGGACAAAAAATTTCAATTGTTTTTTTAAAAAACATAAAATTATGAATGGGAGCTATGTAAAATTTAAAATGTTTGATATTTTATATTTCCCCCTGGTTTTAAAATATGAGTAGAATTATTTAGAGTGAAACACTGTCTACATTCTACACGAAAATATTTTCTGCTATAGTAAGCAAAGTACAATAAAACTGAAAAATAAATGGCAATATTTTTATGCGTTTGACATAGAGCATAGAGTTAACAGTCAACAGCTCAAAGCTCAACATATTTAAATAGAACACCATCATTTTTCTTAACACTACACAGCACGTGTACAATGTGCAAGGTACACGTACGCGGAGTGGTAAGAAAAAAGTGTAGGAGTGAATAATAAAAATGTAGGGTTACTTCAGTGAACTCGACGTTCGCGGGATCGCCAGTAATAGTTCCATCGGGATTTCTGTACCCTGCATAGCTTATTATCTGTGGATTCCAAATTCTAAAGTCGTGCTTCCCGTCTGTCCGCTGAGGAAAAATTGTGATTGCAGACCTAAATAAAACAAATAAACACGCATAAAAAATTTCAGTATCTAGATTCTAGTTTCTAGATCATAAAAAAATATATTGTATCACTGTAAAATGACTGTAGCAATGTTGCAACCTTTGAAGTATAAAGTTTACACACGAAAGCCATAATATTCAAAGTCATTTCTCATGCTAGAAAAATTTCCAACTTGCAAATGATCTACGCATTACACATGCTTACACCACATACAATGTTACGCATTCACGCATTTTATTGGGTTCAAAATTTGAAAACGAAATAAAAATCACAATGCTTAGATTAAAGTTACAGGTTAGAGGTTTAAAAAAATAAAATTTCTTATCCCTGATTGTACTGGATTTTGGAATAAACCAAACAATAAAAATAAAACATATGTCCGATTTCCGATTTCCGATTGAGCATTAAATTTGAAAGCAGCAATAGTTAAATAAAGTCAAAAATCCTCACTTCGTGAGCATTTTATATCGCCTTGAAAGCATAAATGCTTAAGGCTCCAGATGCGAAGCAGAGTA
>JAQGBH010002578.1:0-23680 GCA_034698265.1 Sminthurinus aureus
CCCCACCCACATCATGCATGATTTTTGAGTTTTCTTCCATTTAAAATACATGGTGAACTTTGGAGCCCTTGAGCGACGTCTAAACCTAAACATAGTGGATTGAAATTTTCAGAGGTTGTTCCTTACATCAAAAGGAACGATTTAAGCGGTTGGCAATCTGGTTTGGACCAAAAAAGTGAAAAGTGACGCGGTCTAATGTACAGTCATATAGAAATGTAGAAATGTAGAGCGGCAGAAAAAGAACAAGAACAAGAAAAGGGAAGAAATGAAAAAGAGTAAAAAAAAGGAGTGTCACTCGAATTTTTATTCAGTTTTGCTCCTTTTCCCCTTTTTTTCTTCTCCTCTCTTCAAAACACGTACACATTTTCTGTTCCCCGATGCAACAAAAGCAGAATTAGAAGTAGAACTTTGACTACGTAGTGAAGGGAACGAAAGTCGGATTCTAATAAGTTGGGAGTTGACGACTCAACTCAACTCAACTCAGCTCAGCTCTATTCACTCAACTCAACCGAGTTGAACTTTCTCTAATACGGCTACATATATCTTCCCATTTACAAAAGGAGCCAAAGGAAAAGTAAAAGAAAGGAGCGGAATCTTTTCTTTTTTATACGTAACCCATAAGTACATATAAGAACGTATGTAAATAGGTCCATGCACATTGTACAATGTACAGGGTACAGCAGCCGGAGAAAGCTGGAGCCAGAGCCGGAGCTTCACAAGACTATGAGAGAAGGTTATGGAAGAAATGCAAATCCAATCCAGTCCAATCCAATCCCAACCAGTCAGAGAATCATACATTCGTAGACTCGTAGATTCGTGCATTTGAAATTCGTATAAATTCTTTCTCTTTTCTCATTCTCTGTCTGTCTCTGTCTTTCTCCGAGAGAGAAAGAGAAAAACTGAGAGTAGAGAAATGAATGCAATATATGTACGAGTGTAGCCTTCGCCCTTTCTTTCTTGGAGGAGGAAAAGAGAGAGGATTTCTACTGCATGTTGAATGTATGAGATTGGACTGGGAAGGAAATACATAATGTATAAATTATATGGATGACGAGTCAGAGAGTTGGAGTTGGAGCTGGAGCAGCATGAAAAGGAAGGAAGAAAGAATACATGATGCTCTGGTTCTGGTCTGGTGTATGCACATTATATACATGGTGTATGGTGTATGGCATGCTATAGTTAGAGGCTGAAAAATATTGGAATCGGATAAAGAAGACGGAGACGAGAGAGATTCAGATGGAAAAAGAAAGAGACGCCATGCAAATGGAATTTCTTTTTTTTTTCGCTTTGAAACCTCAACAGACATTGAGGCTGAAAGACGAACAAGAACATGAAAAAGCAGTCGTAGGGAAACGTAGTAGCAGCAGTAGTATACTTGAATAAAAGAATATATGCATAAGAAGTTGGACGAGAGAGAGAGAGAGAAAGAAAGAAAGAAAGAAAGAAAGGAAGAGCGAGCGAACGAGCAGGGAAGTGAGACGAGAGTTGAAGTTGTGAAAAAATCGATCGATGAAGAAAGCACCAGCTGTGACAAAATAATGAAAAAGAAGGAAATTTTTAAGTGGATCACCCCAAGAGAGACAGAGACAGAGAGAGGAACGAAGAAGGAGACAAAGGGACTTAAGATACAGATGGATCTGTATGTATACAAAATTTTGGTCTATTACATTCATCTACATACATATCTATCTCTGTCTGTACATAACTCGATATATATATTATACAGATATATTAACTGGGAAACAATCCGTCGAGGATGAAAGAGAACTAGAGACTCGAGACTCGAGACTGGAGAAAAGATGTGTCAATGTACTCAATGCTCAATATGCATGTATAATATACATACACACACACAAGCCCAGTCTTAACAAAGTGAGGAAACAACCAGGCTCAAAAGTAGTCAAGTAGCAGGAATCAAGAATAAAGTAGCAACACAAAAGGTGAACTTTGTTTTTACTTTATTTTCACTTTATTTTCTCTCCAGTCATCACATGTACATTCTACATTGCATATTATATCCTCTTTCTTCAGCTTTTGCCTAACTTTCTTTCTCCTTTTCCATCAAAAATTACTTGGAAATCCATCCGAAATACCAAATTCCAAAGTCGTATAAAAATCATGAGCGTTCAACGTACGAGGTTCAAAGTGGGATTATTTTAATTCTCTATCTTTCTACTTGTCATAAGTCATAAGATAGAAACAAAGGAATAATTAAATGCTCGTTACTATTTATTATTATTGGTACACAATGCACAATAAAGGAGCAAGACACACGAGTCTCCTTGCCTGTCTTCATCTTTCATCCGTGGTGATAAAGACTTTGATTCAAAAGTAAACAAGTGCATATAAAATCTGCATTGTACATTGTGCATTGTGCATCCTTTGGTACTAAGATTGTGGAGCGTTGATCTGGACTAAACTGGACTGGACTAGGCTGCTGGTTTTCGGTGTTCTTTTCGTGACCTTACGCTTTCATTCTTACTTACTTGGCTACAGTGTACATCTACAATCTACTATCTACAAGTTGAGTGGATGGTGTAAGTTGTAAGATCTAAGATGAACATTGAACATCGAGCAGCAAGCAGACGAGTCATCCTCTGCTCCAAGCAAAGAGCATTATCATGTTTTTTGTAGGATCAATAATTGATGCACGCCAACTTTTACACAACTGTATCGAAGCAAGAAAACGAGCTCTTTCACACCCCCTATCTTCATTTATCGATACATTTACAATACACGTAGAACTATCAACTATCACTATTGAATCAAAACTTTTTTCTGCTCCCCTTACCCTCCGCTTTTATCCTACTAGTACATCATGGAGATTTTTCTATTGTCAAGATAAATACTAAATAAATGCACATAATGGATTGAATAAACGACAAGTATTCCAGTTCACAAGCTAGGGAAACTTCGAAGTTTGAAACTTGGCAAAAAAATCTTTTCCTGAATCACGTGCAATATTGACGTAAATAGAAAAAAATTATCAATCACAATAAATATTTCTTTCAACCCTTCAAAAGGTTGATATTGTATATCTAATTGATAGCAGTCCTTTCTATCTGTACATACATATTTGTCCAAATAATCTAAAGAGAAAGCGAAAATTTTGTCACCAAAAAGTTCCACTTGAACTTGTGAAACTTGCAAGTTTCAAGTTTCAAGACTCAAGACTCAAGAGTCAAGAGTAAGTAGTTGTAAATAGATTAAATTTGAACATAAAGGACAAAGGACATGAACCATATGCATTTGATGTTTGGTATTTGGAGTTCCTATTTGCGAGGAATGGAATACTGATATATTAATACACAAGATGAATGTTATGAGTTTCCAGCTCAGTAGTTTAGTTTCTGCTAGTCACTTAAGACGATTACCTTTCACAATTTGACTCCCGTCTTTCCCCATCGGTCTAATGTTAGTGCTCGGTGCTCTGTTTTGTTATCGTCTCTAAATCTAAATCTGATTCTGTATCTGTACATGTGTGAGTATTATTATTGAGAGCAGAGTATAGAGAAATACATGAGCACATGGCTGTGGTAAGGAAAATAGAAGGTTGCAAAGGTTCTTTGGTATATTTATTTATGGGGGAGTCGGCAGGAGACTTAAGTTAAATGTAATGCGACACTGAGAAAATGATCGGTTTTAATGTAGCTCACGCCTTGGCAGTTATGAAAGGAGCAATAATACATTGGAGCATCTACACTCTACATTCTACAGTATACACTCTACAGTCTGCATACAGAAGGAGAGGAGTAGAGTGTAGAGGTAGAAAGCAGAATGACTATGACAATGACAATGGAAACGACAAGGACATTGAAAACGACAAACGACAAGGAAAACGACCACGGCGTTGGCAATTCCTTCCAATTCCTCGCTTGTCACTTTTACATAAAACTACTGGTACTCTCTCCACCTTTCTCCATCCTTTTACACTCTGCATTCTACACTGTACAGATATGACATATCTACACGATACGGACCAGAGATCACATTACTCCAAGTCGCATACACTATATACTCCCAATCGTCAACAAATACATGTTCAGTCAAGTGTGCACATTGGAGCGTTCAAGTAGTGGTGTAAATATCAGTACTGCCTACTGCCTGACACTGCGGATTGTGTGTGTTCGTATGTTGTGGATGGAATGTAATACATAACAGTTATCGGCTGATATAAAAGTGTGCAGAGAAAGAGCGAGCGTGTATTTGTGACTGAGTGTTTGGGTCTTTTTGTAGTCTGTCGTAATGTAGCCAGTTTTTTCCCAGAGCTCTTTAGTTCACACTTTTAAACACATATAACTTATATAACCTCGTATGTTGTCTAGTATCTAGTGTCTGGTGTGTGGTATCTGGCGTAGAGGTAGAGAAAGTAAAGGAAAGAGGCAATCCAATCCAATTCAAACCAAACCAAACCAGACCAATGGAATGACACTGAACACTGAACACTGAGCTTTTGTAGCTCGAGCATCAACTTGATGTTTTTGAATGGTTGTAGTAATGCCCCTCAATATGGGGCTATTAGGAATTGAATGGTAGTCTTTTCTGGAACTGGAATGAGGAAAGCCGTGTGCATGCAATTTCATTCCAGACTTTCTCTTCCCCTCATGTTCATACTTAACCTACAATACCCAGTATGTATGCAGTATGTATTATGTATATAAAGGGAAAGAGAGGGAAAAGCCCTCTTTGACTATGACTCCGATTCCGATGCCGATGCCGACTCCAAACTCCAAATGTACCAGTATTGATTTCCCATTGACACACGATTAGTTGATTACTTCAAGAGAATACACACAGCATGTTACCCCCTGACGCGTTTGCGTTACCACAAGGGATCAAATCAATAGATAGCCACATTTACACACACCGATGAACATGGACATGCACAACTACTGCAGACTCTAGATTCTAGACTTTAGACAGTCACACAACAGCACATTCATTCACATGTATATGTAACTTATGCATGGAGATTTATATATGAGACAAAAAGATTTTCCATGAGATAAGCAAACTCTTTTCTCCTTCTCCGATTCTAGATTCTCCAAATTTCCTCTCTATTATCAACTACTATCGTTCTTTTCCTTTCCAAAGCGGAATGCAATACAGTACAGCGGCACGCACTTATCCCTTAAATAATAGATAACAGAGGTTTAGGCTTGTTAATAGAGTGCACAATCCACACGTACATTTGTCAATACAATATACTGATCCTGATATTCAATATGTCAGGTCAGAAATACATGAGAAACAGTCAACCTGATATTTTTTAAATATGCACAACCGTAGGTCGGTTTACTTTTGGTTCTTTATGCTTCATATACAACACACAAACACAGCACAGGCTCATTTTTCTGCCTTCTGTCAGATCGCTGACTGATAGGCCCACATTTGTATTTGGTCTTCTGTTTGACTAGTTTATGCTGTGAGACATGGGACAGAAGACGCAAGACGCCAAAAGAATGTGAAAGGAAAACGGAGAGCAATAGGTTGATTGTTTTTATGTTCCTACTCATCCATACTCCATACTCCATACTACATACAAGGTTGATCTTTTTTGGTCTTTGGTCTTTGATGTTTTGATACGGAATATGGAGTCAGCTTGGTATGGAATGGAATGGCAAATGGGTCTTTAGATTTAGATTGTCCATATGTTCCATCCCATCAGCTACATAAATGTCAGCTTTCCCATAAATATACACTCGAGTGCACACACATATCCGCATTTCCACAATCCACAATCCAATCTAATCCATTCCACAATCCACAGTCACGCGAAGACAGGACATCCAAATATCCAACCAACCGACCAAACTTTTCCACTTCCTATAACGATAACGTTATCCTCATTTTCAATTTTCCTTCCCCTTCCGTCTTCCCTTTTTTCCTTTCCCTTCCTCCTTGAATGAAATGGATGAAAAAGTAAATGATATAGGATGATAATATTTAAGTATTATATTAACACGATCATCTCTACACTCTTTGCTCGATTTTCTACTCTCTACTCTATACATTTTACACTTTACATAAGCACGGTTTTGTAATCATAACTGTAACCGTAGCCGTAACTTTCGTCCTAGCCATTTTCAGCAATTTTTCATAACTGGAAAATCTACGGAAAAATATAGAAAAGAAAACAAGATAAAAACTGTCTATCAGCTGACACAGCTGTCGATTCAGCAAATCCACTGCGATTGAAATAGAGACAATTCAAAATCCAAACTCCGAGCCAATCCAATTTTTGGTGTGAAAAAAGGGTTAACTTTTGGAAATTTTCTTGGGTTTTTTGTATACTCAATGCTCATGCCCATACTGATGCTAATGCGGATGCTCATGGAATAGAAATTAATTTAAAGTGGGGCTGGAATGGAAATGGGAGTAGGGGAAAAGACAAAAAAAAGAGGGCTGAGCATTGAACAGAGAAGAGGGAAGAGGGAACAGGAGTGAGAATGAAAGTTGGTATTCAAATGAGACAAATCATGGTGATGGATGAAATCTGTGTGGATCTCTAGATTCCAGATCTCCAGATCTAATATAGAAGATATAGTTTCCTCACACCCCATACCCTACATACATGTATGCATAGGAGAAAGGGAAAGGGGGAAAGCGAAAAGAGGGAAAAGAACCGGAGAAAATTGCCAGTAGTTGAGGGAGTGATAGAGTGAGTGAGTGAGTTGAAGATAAAAAGGATAGTTGAGTGAGCATAAAAGATTTGTATGTGCTCACTTACTCAATACTCAAAGCTCAATGCTCAATACGAAGCAAATACACATTTCACATCTCCATCTCCATTTGATATATAATGTATAATGAGATTGAGAAGGAAGGAAGGAAGGAAGGAAGAGGGGGAAAGAGACAGGAATTATATGTATAACTTAAACCGAGCACGTAGACTGTAGACTCGTAGACTCCTTCACATTTGATTTCTACACCCAGGTTTTCTTACTGTTACACTCTTCTTGCACTTTTGTCTTGTGTCTTTTATCTAGTATCTAGTATCTAGTCTCCTATTTTTACTAGTCCCAGTCAACCGCGTCAGCTTCTTCCTCTAGGAAAATTTGTACCAAAAATGTGGATGTGAATGCAAGTCTATGCAAAAAAAAAACCCATACACCATAAACGTACGTACAAAAAACCTCGTACCTCGTTGTACCATAGAAGTGAAGCGTGTAGAAATGTTCAAAAAGTCTTCGGTTAAATAGACAGGAGAGGAGAGAGAGAGAGAATGGAAATGAATAAGTGAAAGAAAGGGAAACGAGGGAGTGAAAGAGCTTAGAGAAAAGACAGAGCCAGAGATTGTGAAAGGGAGAGTGAGAGAAGGAAACAAGGGAAAAAATCATGAGTTTCCGAACCCAACTGCTTCTCAACTACACTAGGCACTAGACACTCTAGAGTCTAGAGTCTAGATTCTACAGTCTGGATTCTGGATTCTAGAGTCGAGTCGACATTAACGCTCATGGGATTTGGGGAGTTCATGCGTATCAAAATGAAAGAGAGAGTGGAGAAGTGATCCAGACACTAATGAAATTAAAAATGGAGAAATCACTAGATCTAAAGAAACATATTTCCTCCATCCTCACTTACTCACTCATACATCCTTATGTACGCACTGTATACCGCAGTATAAACCAGTACATCCAGTATACTGTATACATAAGGAAGAGGAAGAAAGGGCAAGGAGAAAAAGTAAAAGACGGAGATGACGGAGAAGCCTTTTGGGTAACACCTTCAGGGGTAGATTTCCGAATTTCCGAGTTTCCGAGATGTGCACTCACTCACCACAAGAAGTCCGTAATTGGAGGAACATCTCCCTTCTACGGCTGTAAATGGCAGTTCGTTCCTTCACTCCATCCAAACTCCCAACTCCAAACTCCAAGCTCCAAACATACACAAATACAGACAACCTTCCCGCACTAAAAGCTATAAATACATACATGCAACATACAACATACAAGCTATCTCCTCTTCACTATCTCTACACTCTACACTTTCCATTCTATATTCTATTTGCTATGTTCTATACAAAGTATTATAAAAGAAGTAGAAAACTTCATTTCCTACTTCTCCAAATCAACCGACTACCAGTCAACCAGTTCAACTCGACTCAACTCCAATTCTAGATTCCAGATTCTAGATTCTACTTACATAGTGGATCCAGAAAACTTTTACAAATACAAATACAACCTAAAACTGCAACTACTTGTTCTCCCGTTTTTTTCCCATAGGGCAAACACGCCAACTCCTACACAATACACTAGACACTAGAAACAACAAATAGACTACACACTACACTGCCCTAGACATCACACACACCTCTCCTTAGGTACGCGTTTAGCATTTATATGCACACTGCAGGTCGAGGAAAGCGAGTGAAAGCACCAAGTAAATACTAAATACAGTTCACTTTCAGTTTTATCCATGTATGTATAGTGCATAGATATACAGATATATGTGTGTTTAATAGATATGTAAGTACTCTTGTTTCGGGATAAGTGTTTAGAAAAGCAAGAGAGAGAGAGAGGAAATGGGGAAGAAAAAATCGATGTAGAATAAAAGAGTGAAAAGAGAATGAGAGAGAGAGAGAGCGTTGGGTAGATAAAGGCAAGAGCGGAGCGGTAAGTAGTCTTTGACTCAGACTCTAGATTCTAGACTCTAGACTCTACAGACTGCATGTCCCGGACTCTTTATGTTTCTAGCTATATGTGTAAATTCTCAGCACTACACTACAGTATACAGTACTGGTGGTTGTTTTTGTATACGGTGTGTATAGTTCCAGTTTCAGTTGTAGATTGTAGATTGCGGGTTCTAGGTTGTAGTCATGAAAAGGTTGGCACTACATGCATCTATGTTGGCACTGTGTTAATATGTATTGATGTTGGAGTTAGAGTTGGAGCTGGAGCTGGAGCTGGAGCTGTGTTGAAGTTGTTAGAGAGTTGAGGCAAGCGTGAAAACTCAGAGGAGAAGGAGAGAAAGAGAAAGCGAGAGAGGGAGAGAGAGAAAGGAAGTAAACTCAGAACCACTCAGTTTTCCCTACTCCATGTTACTGGAACCATCATACATGTTCTCACACCTAACACCTAACACGCCCTTCTAGTTTCACCAGGAACTTTTTTACGCCACCAGGACGCCTCCAGACTCCATACACCATACACTAGAAACCAAGAACCAAGAACCCAACCTTACACCACTCAAAGTGTAGAGAAAGACATGATGGTATGTCTCTCTCTCTCTTCTCTCTTGCCCTACATGGTTTGTACTTTATATGCATATCAACACCACATGTTTCTCTTGCTTATATTCCTCCTTTTTTCTTGTACCTTTCCAGATTCTACATTCTACATTGTACAGGAAGTAGATATTAGATATACTTGTCTGCAGTTTGCAGTACAAAGTTTGCACTATCTAATACCTCTGTATACTTTTTGTCATGCTCTCATCTCTCATACATCATACTTCATACTTCATACAAGTTAAGCGGTGGTATAATAGAGATAGAGCAACATCTCTCTTTCCTTCTCGCACCACTCACAACTCATACTTTCTCCTTCTCATTTATCTATCTATCCATCTATCTGCAACTCTAACCTCAGCATGGAGTTGAGCCAGAAGAATATGTCCTCTACTTAACTTCCTTGTAAGAAAAGGAAGAGAAAGAAGGAGGAGGAAAAGGAGGAAACTAAACTTTAGATAACCTAATTCTCGGCTTCATCGTAAATAAACTGGATGGATGACTAACGATGTGAACTCGCTCTGGCACCCTGCCTTTTCCATATCCGTTCCTCGTCCTGTTCTTCTCCTTCAACAACTACCAACTACCAACTCAAGACTCGATACTCGCAACTCTTGCTTCTTGCTCCATTTTATTCAACCAAATTTCCCATGTCTCTAGTCAGTGTTTACAGTTTACACATACTCTATACATCTTTCTTTTTACACTTTTCCATCTACCATATCGTGTCAGCTTGGATTCCTTTTCGCATTCATATTCATATTCGTATTTACGTTTGAGCACTGTACTGTGGAAAGCTGGCGTATAATGTACTTGTAAAGACGAGTGTTCTTCAAACACTATTTCTATTTTCGGGTACATACATTATGCAATTTTCTGTATCTTATCCGCCTCTGTATTTTTCAACGCATCACGTAAATGATGCATTTTCGTGGTGTAAACATTAAACACAATGGAATCAATACAAATCCACAAATCCTCAAATACTACACGTTTTGTTTGAAAGATGAAAACCATACAGCATACAGCGGCTTTCACACATGAGAAAAGAGAAAGTGTAAAACTGTCGGTGATCGGTTGATGATTGAGAATTGAGGATTGAGAATGAAGAGAGCCTCATTTCTCCTTCTTGGCACACGCCACTGTAATTGATTTAAATTACACAGGCAACAAAATCCTCATCAGATTAACAGGCCATCCGTCATTTAAAGAACACTCCATCCAGACTCAGGTCTTTAACCACAACTACGACTGCGACTACAACCACGACCACGAGTACTTGACTACTTGAATATAATGTCACAAGTGGATCAAGATCAAGATCAAAATCACTGTCAAAGTCAACACTTTATGTCCTCATTGTCACAGCGTCTAACCAAAAAAACGAGTGCCAAGTAATACAATAAAAAGTTTCGTGTTGCCAGGTCCACATTCAGATCTTATAGCTTCTACTTTGTGTCCTTCTCTCATTTCTCACTGATTGTAGGCTGTAGACTGTACATATGTATTAAAAATATATTATTATATACTATAATATTATAAACTTGATGAAAAAGAGCCGCTATATTTTTGTACAGTGCTAAATAAAAAAAATAGGAAAAAAACTCCGTCTCCATTAAATAATAAAACAGCTCAAGCTCAAGCTCTAGTTCTAGTTCTAACGTGATAAGTTGATACGAAGAAAACAAAACTAATTCGTATGGAATATGGAACTACATACGAATGTAGGAATGAAGGGAGAGTTTGTGTGTTGTATAATGGACTACAGACTGAAGCGCCGGGGAAGAGAGAAACTCTTATGAAATTAGAGAAAAGCTACCACTCTCATCCCAACATTCTGTCACCGTCCGTCCTCCGTACAGAAAGGCCTGGCGTGTACAGTGTAAAATGTACAAAACAATATAATGTAACTTGTATGTTATAAACACCACAATCTACGGACGTGTAGATTGTAGATGTTTGGATGTATGTATAATGTATAGTTATGACTAGTGTATCCAGTATCTAAAATATAAAAACGTTTTCCCCTCGTCCTCAAGAACATCTAAAATGTACAGATTTTCCTCCGCGGGATCCAGGACCATCAATCACATTCACGCGAGGGAAGACAGTGCTACAAAAAAAACAAGATGAATTCCGAAACCCCAAAGGAACAAAGTTCACTTTAGATCTATTTTTCCTCCTTTTCCTCCTTTCCCTTCACTCACTTCCTCATCTACTCTATGTTCAATGCTCAATTCTCACTTGAGTTCTATACCAGACGAGACGATCCAAGATCCGATCTACGTCTATATTCTACACTCTGAATCCTACATTCTACATTCTGCACACTACATCTAAACAGCTCACAACATCTAACATCTAAGTCCATCAAATCTGTTCACATGTCAAGTTACAATACATCCGTGCGTGCAAGTTGCAAGTATATCACAATATACAATGTATAATGTACAGTGTATGATAAAAAAAAGTATTTCTTTCCTTCTTGGGCATTTTATAATAATAATACATCCCTACAAATACAAATACAAGTACGACTACAACAACAACGGATATATTTTTATGTGGAAAATAGTTTATAGAAAATGGAGAACACATCACAATGTAGTTTAGCCACATTGGAATTGCAATCCTATCAGTATTTCTATCACTACAACTACATCTATAACGATCGTCTATCGTCATTGTCAGCTCCTAAAAAGTTTTCATACCATTGTTTTATGATGTATTTCCTGTTTTTCCTTCTTTTATCTCTTTCCTTTCTCTTCCTTTTTCCTTGCCATCCATTTCCTTTCCCTCACAAACGAAAGCAAACCAGACCAAACCAGAACCAAGCAACATGAAGCAATTTGCCAAGTTCTTTTTCATTTCCTTTCCTTTTACTACATTTTTTTTGTTCTTTCTCTCCATCTCCTTCTCTACGAATGTATTTTTTCCTTCCATCTTCCATGAATGTATAGAATTGTAGAACTGTAGCATTCCACTACAATTCAACTAGGGATGAGGATGTGGATGTGAATGTGTATTTTTATTATATTAGTTGAGTCCACAAGTGGATGTTTGCTTTTGGATTTGGCTGTGGATTTGGTTATGTACATAGCAACATGAGCCTGTTCAGCGTTCAGTGTTCGCTGTTGAAAGTTCAAAGTTTCATGCAGAATCCGGAAAATCCAAACAGACAACAGACCATACGCAATACACCATACACCATACACTTTCAACTCTCGACTCTCAACGCTCAACGCTCAACACCAAATACCAAACATTGGATTGCACACTCAATGAAATTGTTACACGTATGAAGAAGGAGGAAAAATATAGGATTCAACTGGAACTGTATTACCAAAAGATAAAAACCGTGTGAGTAAAAGAGAAACACAAGCCGAGAGGATTGTGAATTGAGGATTGAGGATTGTGGATCGGGAGTTAAATTTACTGTGTACTGTGTGCATTGTAGGTTTTAGGTCTACACAGTAAATATAAAAAGATACACAAGTGCAATGTATAATGTATAATGTACATGGATATCGTGTGAGTGTGTAAATAAAACTAAGCCCACATGCAGTGTCAGAGTGGAGTAGAGTAAAGTAGAGTGGATGTGGATGGAAGATGGATAATCATATTGAATCCCAGTGCGTTACACTGAATCCTGTTTCTATTTCCATTTCTATTGAAACGTATTGGAATCATACACCAAACCAAACCAAACCAAACCATAGCACACCGCATCGCATCAACACACATTGAGTATTACATTAACATTGCACGGTGGTTCTTATCATAACGTGGTGAAAGTTCAATACATGTACACAGACATACATATACAATATAAACTTTTACTTAGATACACACACGACGTGGGAAAGGTTTTCTCTCAACATGTGCATAGTTCACCAAGCGTGATGAGTTTCATTTCCATTCCACACTCAAATCTAGAACCTAGAATCTACAATCTAGAGACTAGCGTCTCGAGTATCCATCCAAACCCAACCAAGCCACGCCAACATTTCGAAGCTCACTCTTTCCCCTGATAATTCTTTCATTCCAATTATTCCAGAGGTGTACAATGTACATATCTAATATATTTACATGTACAATGGACAATGGCCAATGCTTGTACATTGTGCACACTGTGAATTTGTGGAATAATATGTCATTTTATTTTGAGCTACCTCAAAAACTCCAAAACTCCATGCTCAAAGTTCGAGGCTCGAGGCTATTTTAAACTCCGGCTGCTAATTCTATTCAGAAACTATCTATTTTATTACACATCTCAATCTATGATTAGCATGAGCATTGAGCATTGATTATTGTGCATATAAACATGGATTCGGCTCTAAAGAAAATGAAACACTAGTTAAAGTTTCGTCCCGATCGTCGTTGTTTGGACATATATTGCACATTGCACATGCTTTTATCAGCTTGTTTACACACATGAAAGTATTGATACAAGTACATTGTACAATTTACAAGATAAAATAAACAAGTTGAAATTTGGCTTGGCTTGGTGAAGGTGATGATGCTGGTTCTGGTTTTGGTATTGTCATGGTTGTTGCACTCTAGTTGAATTAGTTGCTTATGTCTTGTGTTTTATCTCTTAAGTTGACCTGGATTGGTTTGGTTCCGTTTGACTTGTTTTTGCCCGTAGTGGTTTAGTGTTTAGTGTGCGTTCGCAAGAAGTATGTACATAATCTACGCATAAAAACGTCAATGAGTATTTTTGTACCGTGTATAAAACAGATAATGACACACCGCACCTCAAAGTATTCAATTACGACAACTGGTCCGCAGACTAATAAAGAAAGTGGTATAATAACTGCGTGGAAGTATAAAAGTAAACGTATAGGACTTTTGAAAACTCGAGCATATTATCCGTCGTTTCTTTTATTTTCTTCATTCATCATTTGTTGTTGATTGCGAAACTACATGCCATGCGGTACGGTTATTTTCAAGCTACCAAAAAGTATTTACAGAATATATTATGTCAGTGTATAAAATAGACAATACATTTGGCTCCCGTTGGGTAACTAGTAATTTTCCGGATAATACTAGGATTCTAGAATACTAGAATACTAGCCTACTGTTTTTCTCATACTTTCTACATTCTACACGAATGCGAAAACAGCCAAGTCCCGCCCAGTCTTTTCACAGTATATTATTGTATACATGTCCTTTGAATACGTTAGAAAAAATTGAGGGAATGTTAGGAATAATTTCCAATTTTGATGACCATGTTCATCAGTCGAAGCAAAAAAAGGAAAAAAGCCAATTTTAAGTGGCGGTTAAATTCACTCCTTATAACGACAATATTTTCTCTAGAAATGTATCTAGAATCTAGACTCTATTATATAATCTATACTCACACATATTTCATTGTACATTATCGGAAATTACCTACGTGGAGCCGTCAAATATGAATAAATAATAAGATTGTCTGGTTCTGCTTAATATTTTTATTTAGTTGGTGTATTATTTTGTTCACTTGATACACATTCCGTTCCACTTGAATGCATGTTTGCATGTAGAATGTATGAATAGTGTACATTGTACGTTGTACACGATACACATTAGGTAACAGACTGGATGACTCCAATTTAATCATTAATGGTTAATGGTTTGGTTTTCTCTGTAAGTACATGGTGTAGGCTGGAGGTAGCTCAATATTTGCCCAACGATGACGATGACAACGGACAACGGGTCACATGAAACCGGGCCTCATGGAAAATCGATAAAATATAAATATAGAAGCAACTTTCCAATTCCCAATTACCTTGTGCACACATACATATTACATACATTGCTTCTTAATTATTAATTCTAAATACAGACACAAACTATCATGTGTTCATTCACCCAGTGTTCCGAAAAGTCTATTGTTTGGGTATTGATCATGGAGATTTGAAAGAAAAACCCAAGTGATACATGTAATGTGTATGTGATCGCTTTCATCACATATCTATTAAGAGAGAGAAAAGAAGAGGATTTGAAAATCTTCCCAAGTTGATGATGACCGCTTTTTTATAAACAGGAAAACGTCGTGAAATACTGATATTCCGGCTTCCGGCATTTACAGGTCTACGAGTTTGTAGATTCAGCGGAACAGTGCAGTGGACCAAGGATTTAACATGTAGGTTGTGTTAAACTAATTGTATGAGTACATTGAAATCATTTTGCAAAATCGTTATGTCAAATTCACCTGGATTTCATAATGGTTTGGTCTGGAAATGGAATGGTATAAAGTGAGCGAATCCATTTACTTAGCATTGGCTTCGCTTCAGCTGTTTCTCTGGATTCTGGATTCTCTTACTTCCCTTTAAAATAAAGAGAAAGCTTGGTTTGCTTGGTTGGTTGGTTGGTTGGCTGTTGTAGATACACCAGGGATAAGGACTGGTGAGAACAGTGGAGAAACTGAATACCGTGTAATGCTATCCATCTATATGTGCACACCGCACACTGTAAATATCAATATCAACCGAGTACATGTACAAAAACATCACCACTAGTACAACTAGCAGGAGTGAAAGACGTTTGGTTGTGTACAGTGTACAGCGTACAATGTAAAATTATACACATGGTTCACCAACTTCACTAAACTGTGCTACTGTTACTCCTGTTGTAGATATGTTATGGTTTTGGGTTAAAGTGTGGGCTTGTACTACCTCCGACAAACAATAGCATCACCAGCACAATATCAAACAGTCATATTTAGCCTTTCATAAAATCCACAGAAATGAACGAATGATTGCAAAATAAAAGCGACATTCAATGTCTTTCAGTGCTTGAAATGTTTCATGTTATCTCAACAAGAGAGTGAAAATGTACTTTTTATGTACATTAAGTAATGATGCTTATTGAAACTAACAATGTGCAATACAATACAATACAATTACCTTTTTTACTTCATTTTATACAATGAGAGAAGGTTAAACGTTACATTACCTGTTTGTGCATTTCAACCTATAAATCAAAAAATCAGAAAAAAAACATTGAATTAAAATTATTTCAAATAACCAGTAGGAAAAAGTAGTTAAAATGTAAATTAGTAGTTCAAGATTCAAGATACAAGACAAAAATCAAATACTTACATTGAGTCCATAAGACATCTCGTAATACTGTAATAGATAAAACAGAGACATGTTTATTAGTACAATTAAAGAACTCTGAACATGTTTTTTTTTAAATTTTCAGAGAGAATACACCTTTTATCAATCATGATACACGAACAATGAGCAGATTTATTTGCATTTATAATGGAAGAATTTTTAGCAGTTAAGGAGTAAGGATTTCAAGGAGGATTTCAAGGAAGATGAGCTTAATTCGCATGTGCATTTTCAATTCAGTTCCCACCATTTAAATTAAAATGACATTAATTTTTAACAGATTTATGTAAAATAGGAAATATGCTTAAGCTAAAAAAACAAGCTTCCTTTTTGTTTTAAAAGGAATCTTGTTTATATTACCTATGAATGCTTTATGAAAATAAAAAGATGGTTGTTTACTTTTTACCAACTACCGACTGAATAACAGTTTAATTAGACTAGTATGAATTCGTATTCGGATTTTGCTACAGGACACAATACATGATTCACTTTGTATAATGTGATATAAAATGAGCATCAAAATAAAAAACTATTCCTTCATATGGCACCATTAGTAGTTTGTAGTCTGTAGTTTGAATAAAAAGGGAAGATATGTATCACATAATGTGTATTCAAACAAGGTACATGATCAATGTTCAATGCATTCTACATCTGTATGTATGTACACTGCAAATCTCGAAACATTAAAATCCGACCGTATGGAAAACATTACACAAACATTAGTTAATGTTTGCGTGTTGCGTTTTTAGATGTTTTCCGTAATGTTTTTTGTAGTCTTTAAGTGTTTTTTGTAGTCTTTTAATGTTTTTTGTAGTCAAAAAATTTTGTCCAAACATTATGGGAAACATTGCAAACTAATGTTTGCATTCTTAATGTTTTCCAATAGCAGCTAATGTTTGAATTCGTGTTTTGGGATTTGCAGTGTACCTAATAAAAAATATTATTATTTGTATTTGTCGCTTTATGCGGCATGAACAGTATTAATAATCATCACATTTACAACTGTCAGGGAAGAAAACAAATACCGTCCAGAAGGCCAATACTGTACAGCGACCTAAAATTTTCCGTTTCTTTTCTAAATAATTTTGAAAGTTTAGAAGATATGGAAATGAGATTTGGTACTATTTTCGACCAGGTATTTTACCTTCTAAAGAGCTCAAGAGATAGAATTTTGATCCTTGCGTTTAATTACAATTAAATAAAAGGAGCGTCGTGTAATACTGTACATGGGCAGTTTAATACTGTACACTTCCACAAAATTATTAATAAACAATAAAAAAAAGGTTGCAGACCACTAAACAATGTTAAAATCAATAGAATTATTAAATTTCTACATGAAATGGTAGTTATTTATTTTTAAAACTGTTTAATTGTACCTTAATTGCGATTCAAGTTAATTGTAATTAAGTCTGCGTTACTTTAATTCCGATGGATCAAAATTCATCTTTTTAGCCATTTTATACATTCTTACATACTAACCAATCATTTTAACAAAAAATATGATCCATGAGACCATTCAACTATTCGCAATTAACTACAATTAGCTTAATTGCAATTAAAGTTGATTTCGAATTTCAACAAAACATAGTTTAAAAAGTCAAATTAATACTAACATTTATGTGTAACATGATTTTCTATCATTTTTAGTTGGTATTAATGGACAGTCATCTCAGAAACAACAAGAAAGTCCATTTTCTTTCCACTTTCGTATCTTTAACATGGGAATACATACTGTACAGTATTACCCTGCATCTACAAAAATATTAGATGGTTTTTTCAACAAATTGCCAAAATTCGGAAACACGACGGATAAAAAAACGGAGTATACCAATTTAAAGGGAATGGCTTAAAGTATAAATGATTTGAGTTTCATTAACTTTTAATTAGTTTTAGTACTATTTCTAGAACTCTTTGTTGGAAGTGCAAAAACGTCGAGTTTTTGCACTTTAACTTTGAAGCATTCTGTAAGGCGAACTAATAATAATTAAAAGTCAGGATTATTACTACGTGAAAGGCCATGTTTTAAAATACTTTTGGAGGTTTTGGTGGATTTTGAAACCAAACAGTACGTTTAAAATAAAATGATGAATAAGAGAAGGGAGGTGTACAGTATTACCCTGCCCTGTACAGTATTAGCCTACTCTACGGTACTTGAATTTTAAAATGTTCTTTGTTTTGTGGATTCCCGGCCTTTTCTTGGGCTTTAATGATTTTTGAAGCATTGTTATGGACAGTGGATTTGTTTTGATTTTTTGACAAAAAGTACCTTTTTTGCATGAGAAAGATGGTGAATTTGGTCTCGAGTCTCGAGGATGACGCTTTTTTAGTTTGGCTGTCCTGATAACAACATTGCAATTTCATCTGAATTTAAATTCAACCAACTTGAATAAATTTAAAATAAAAATTCTAGCTGCTCAAATCACACTCACTTGTCAGTAAACACGTTTGAATGTCATGTTGAATTTTGAAAGACTTGGACGCCGTTCGCTAAAATTATAGCTGTTCAACCATACGCAATATTCAAGTTCTTCCGACGCTTCTTAGTTAGGGTCATTTTGTAAACATTGAAGCACATTTATTTTCCTTTGATCATGTCTGTAATCTGTAGGACCTACGACTTGACGTTACCTTCAGTATTCAATTTTATCACTAAATCACGTTTACTACTTTCATAAATCAAATTTACTGATGAAAAATTCGTCAAATTAGTCAAAATCAAATTTAAATCTTGTGCCGTTTCTTTCTCCTCATTTCAAATATTTGAGCAAAGAGGTGAGGCAATCTTTTTACAACCGTTCCAATTTCCAATATACACTCGGTTCATTTCTCTTTGCCCTTGTCTTATTTTAAGTGAAAGCAGCAAGATTTTAATGCTTTACGTCAGAAAACGAAATATTAATATTAGTATTGAGTTTATTCAGAGATGACGAAAATCATTATACATTTCACAGTAATGTTACATGTTACAATACCCTAAGGAATGTATTTTACAAGTTATATGTAAATATGAAAATTCCCGCATCTTGATTTATAAATTAGCCAAGAAAACCTATTGTTTTAAATTGGTTCATTTCTTGTATATTGTCATTTTGACGTTTTTTTAACCCCAAGAAAATGAAGGGGGTCGATCAAAATGGGAAATGTTAATCATTGTCATTGTCACTGCACTGCTGTGAAAACAAGGCCCACAAACAACATGCGCTCATTTTATGAAGTCAAAAGTATACATTTGGATCAAAATGCAATCCGTTTTTCTTACAGGAAATGAAAAGAGAAATTGGGACAGTTCAAACCGTTTCATTGGGATAACAATTCAGAGTCGGTGATTTTCCAACGATTCCAGTGAAGAGTCTCCGTCAAATTTCATTAGTGTGCGTCTTTCACAGCAAAGCAGTCCAATAAACTCCTTCCTTGAGCCTACCAAAACGTGAATTAAATTCTCAAACGGCGTTAAAATGTGACTAAAAAGTCTTTTGAAGATTTTAACGAGCAGCACAAAAAGTTGAACTGGTGTGAGTTTTATCTTTCCCGCATCAACCTGTAATTTTAATCTGCAATCTGCAGTCTGTAGAAAAAAAATTCAAGTTGACTTGAGGAAGAGAAACGCATCTAAATTTTCTTTTGCGAAATGGAGAATGACAAAAATTCTGTAAAATTTTAATATTGATGTCAAGTGTTAAGTTGGGAGTTTCATAGGACTTTTCATCAGATAGGCCGAATGCCCGCGGTGAATTTTATCAGTTTGGTATTTTTATAGAGGGACGAGTGTGGTCAATCCGGTTTCCAAGGGCACGAAATGAAATGATTCAAATTCCAAAACTCAAAACCCAAAGCTCAAAGCTCTACGCAAATCACCAAGAGCTTAAAATGGTACAAAATCCCTTCCAATTGTTCCGCAGAACAGTAGATAAAAACAAATTCCGTTGTTTCCCATTTCAAGTAATGCAGAATCCACTCTTTCTCACAATCGTGTAGAAGTCGTGTAGATAGTAAATACACGACGGATGTTAAAAATAATCCGGCACCTTTCTAATCCTGGTAAAAAATCCAAGAAGAAAAGGGATTTGGAATAAAAGATTATAAATGTTTTCAGGCTTACACAGAAAAAACAAGTAACAAACGCATTTCCTCTCTCTCTCTCTCTTATCGAACTTGGAACAACTTGACTTGGAATTTCTGTCATTCCTCATTCTGTTGCTGAACTTCTTGGCAAATCTTTCTACTTTTTATTGTACCTTCAAGTTTCTTTTAATTTCCAACTGCAAGCCTGGGTGTTGAAATTTGCTTCAACTCATTCCATTTTCAACATCACTTTCCTTTCATTCGGACCAGAGTCTTGAACTTTGAAACGTTGAAGCAAAATGCTTTGTTTCTTCCTCCTTTTTCATATCTGCTTGTTCTTGGGTAATCTTTTGATTTTGATTTTTGATACATTTTTACTCCATGTGACATAAATTCAAATCCGGATTTTTTATCAAAATTTGTAACAGTGGCAGAGACGGTAACGGAAACGGAGAGAACGGGGATTCAATGTGTGAAAACAGTAAATTGTTGTCCTCCAGATAATCATTTTTGTGGTTGCAGACGGGAGGAATTTGTCCAATGCTCCTCATCCTGCTCCACAAAAACTTGTTACGGTGACACGGGCGATGGATGGACAGAGAAAGGTTGTGGTGGAACCGGTCCGAATGGATGTACAATCACGGATCGAGGGGACTGTTGCTTCTTTGCTGGCTGCCGTGAGTGTATCTGTCGAACTCGGTTGTGCAACCAGAAGGTGAAGAGATGTGCTGATATTAGTGAAGACAACTGCAACAATACATTGAGCTTACCCTCGCCCTGCAAACACCCGATTGGACCTCCAACTCCATGCCGTCCAAAGGAACAGCAACTGTCAAGCGGATTCAAAAATTAATTTAAAATGCATCAAGTTCTGGGACTGTACGTCTAGAATCTAGAATCCAGAATGTACGATTCATCGGTTTTTATGCACATTTATTTTTATTTTGGGAAAAGTACCGTTTTGCTGGAAAAATATAATGCATTTGCTCTCGTGAATGACATTTTTTAGATTGGCTGTCCTGATTAAAAACCTTGTATTTCTTGTTATTTTATGTCAATTTATATTTTACTTGTCTAAATAAATTTAAATTTAAATTCTAGCTCTTCAACCTCGCTCACAATTCATAATTCACAAACAATGTACTAAATATGCACAATGCACAAGTTTGAGTTTCATGTTGAATTTCGAAAGTCTTGGACGCCGTTCATTAAAATTGTAGCTGTTGAATCTCACTCACTTCGCAAGTTAAAATTGCATACTGAATTACCTCGTGTCTGCGGTTCATGTTCGTTGTTCTTACAAGGTAAAATCATAAAGGAAGCAACGAAGGCATTAAATTTGTTTTGGCTTTTGGTAGTTTATTTTTGCGTCGTTGCGTCAGTTTTGCAAACGGTTTTTTGACATGAATTTTTCCCAGGTATATTTTGTAGAGTTATGAATCTTGGACAAATGGTAGTAGCTACTATTTTGGTAGTAACACACACAAAGTATGTTGTTTATTGTTTATAGAAATTACAGGCTCCAATTTGTAAGAGGAAACGACAAAGTGGCATAATAAATTATTAAGAGATTTACTTTTATCGTATATTAGATTGAATTACAGTCCTATGAAAACGGTTTTCACAACAACCAGGAGCAACCTCTCGGAAATTAGAGTCTACATTTATGCTCGAAATTTTGAGTGGCGTCAGAGTAATTCAAAACAGTTTTCAACTTCAACTACTTCACTCTGTTAAATTAGTAATGGTCAACTTTTGAACTTGCATCATCAAATTATGTATCATGGCATTACGTCCAAAAAAAAACGCTGCAACCGCAAAACTCAAATATTGTTGTCAAAATTAGGAAACGGCGTTAAATTTCAACACGAAGAAATCAAAGTTTTATTCATACTTTCACAGCTTAAACCATGCACTTTGAAATTTACAAACCAAAACAAAATAATAAATCAAAGAAGCACAGCAAATTTTTCATACTCCATTTTTCCGTTTTACTCACCCAACACAATTTCAAAGCAATTTGAATCTTGAATACGAAAGTATGGAATTATTTTTGTATGCTTGAAAAAAGCTTGCGATGAATTGGGAAAAATCAAAGCTCGTTTATTGATTCTGGTCTAAATATGTTTATGGAGAAAGAAATCAAGTTGTAGGATTTCAAGAGTCCCAACTAACAAATAAATCAGCAAGTTGTTTCTCTTCATTTACGTATTTATTTACTTATTCTCTTGATGAATGTGCTAATCGTAATCAGAATAGGAAAACTACGGTCTACGGACATTTCAAATTTGTCCACTAGAAATTTCTGAACATCAACAAAGCTGAAAAGTTGAATGATGATTTCTGTGTACAAGAAAATTGCAAGTTGGTCATTGAAAATCAAAAACAAAATATTTTCTGTGCAGGTGAAAATCAATTTCAGATTTGTGGACTATTCGGATTCGGATTTGGATTTTCTCTGGCGGATCTTGATCTCTGTTTTTGCCATGGAACAGCCAAATCATGTCCACGTGAACCAGAAAATGCCCTTGTAATCTGTAAAAATTCCTCCCTTCTTTGGATTTGGATATAGTCCATTCAAATGGGAAATCCCACTGCAATTGCCCCACTTCAACTATTTTGAGAGTTGAGACTCGATAAAAAACTGAGTAGGTCTTCCGAGAAACTTAGAAACAAGAAGTCTGAAAGAAGACTGGCGAGTGCCGACTCATATCGTATTTTGACGGGACATTATCAACGTTTTAAAACTTAAGCAATAACTTGGAAAGCCTTGGATCTTGGAAGCCATGCTCTTAAAACAATTGACAGGGATTTTACCATTTAAAAGTGTTTTGAAATTCTTCTGTGAGCTTGTCAAATTACAAATGCAAAAATTCTCAATGAATAAAATTATGATAAAAATTAATGATGATGACAACTAAAAATACGGTTAAAAGTCGTTTATGTATTTGAAAATCACCGTAATTAAATTGTTTTTACATTCTAAATTTTGTCAAATGTCAGTTGTGAATGAAATGGACTTAAATTGGACATTGGACAATGTCGACAGAGAACTTCACATTGTCTGAAATCCTCATTAAACTTTTTGACAGCAGCTTCTGGTTTGTGCTAGTAAAGTCGTCTCGTGAAAAATCCAGCATCCGCATTTTTATAGCACAGTTGAACATGATCATCGCAATTCCGGAAACAGTCGTGAGCAAGTGAACGAGAACCAGACCGAGGATGACGATGACGCTAAAGACGACGAGGCTCATGAAAAGTTGACATTGAAAATGCCACAGGGCAAACG
>JAQGBH010002579.1:0-23673 GCA_034698265.1 Sminthurinus aureus
AAAATGATAAAAAAAAAAAAAAAAAAAAAAAAAAAAAAATTAACTAATTAGCTTCAGGCAAATTGATGGACAAGCTTCTGTATGGATTGAAGATATAAACAATACTTTTACAAAGGTTTAGAAACTGGTGTATTTTTGAAAATATTACACATTATAAAAAAACTAGTACACTCCTGTGGCTCTCTTCTCATACATATTTCAAAGATTCGACTTTTTTTAAAAAATTTATTGGTATAATACGAAACAAAGAGAATGAGATGGTTCAAAATGTAGCATAATTTAATAATGTAGTCTATACACACTTCATTAAAGTTGATCATATGATTGACAGTTGATGTTGTCATTATCATAATACTGCTACATAAGATCTGTATCTTTTTAATTAAAGATCATAAGAATCTCTCATTTGAATCATGCTTCTTCTATAAGATCGCAATCAAAACTGTTTTTACCCCTCTTATCTCACTCGAATCCAAAGACAGATTTTTGTCGTCTATGAACAAAAAATTCAACCATAGTTTATTGCGCACACCTTAATCGAAATCTAATAACTGAATGAATATACCACTAAACCACTACACTATGGAATGCTTAAAAATCAAAAGGACGGAAGAAAAGGAAGACAACAAGAAATTCATGGATCGTCACTTGTAACTTCGAACAAAATATTTATATAAAACGGAAAAAAGCATACGTATTATGTACATATATACGTATACAAAAGAAAAAGATACCTGTCTCGACATGACATTTGACATTTCATTTCTGATTTATTCATAGATTTGAAAAACGTAGCTGATCCGATTCCATTCCTATACGGTTGTAGTGTATTCTTAATCTGAAGTGACAGCCCTTAGAATTTAGAACACACTGTATTCAACGTTTCAATTTTTGAATTCAAGCATTCTTATAGCTCATTCATTCTTTTTGTGCATAAACGTGTAAAACCTCTCCTCTAAACTTTGTAGTTGAACAAGAACAAATCTTACATGTACCTACGGCTATAAATGTTTCTTAAATCTTCTTGAATGCTGTATGCTTTATGCCAGTTAGTTCATGTGTAAAATGAAGAATTCAAACGTTTTGAGTTTTGAGTAAAATATTTCGATTGGCACGGATTAAAGAATACTTTTACAAGTTGAGAAGAGTCAGATTTAAACGACCACAGACCACACGCATCGAAGACGTGACAAAATAATATAAGCCGTACATAAGGAATGCATGAGACATCTACAACCATCTGAACTACTCACATATTTAGAATCGTTCGTTTTTTCAAATATTACACTTTTTAATTTTGGAAATAATCTTTTGAGTATCGTCCGCTAGGTATTCATATAAACACTCGTATGATTTTTTTCATGTGTAAAAGAATACGAATATCAACTACCTCTTCAGATAATACTTCTACATCCACATAATATTATCCATAGTTTGATTTTGTTCTCAAATTTCTTATTAACGGAACATAGAAGTTTAGAAAAGATGTTACAACATGATTTAATTTACTGTAAAATTTGAAATTTGACACATACTGGACAGAATTAGATTTAGGATTTATATAGACGTTTGCATTTGTGTAAGGTCAAAATTGAATAGTGCCATATGCAGATAGTATAAGAACTTAAATACATAGATTATAATGATGCTTTTGAATTCCACTCAACTACGGTAATGTTACTGACGTACATTAGGATTAAATAGGAAAGAAATTAAAACTCAAACTACATACAATGTAATCTATTGTGATGAAAACCTAAAACTTTTCTATGCAAATGATATATGAGTAAAACTGAAAAATGATACGTAAAAAATGGGAATGTACAATCATCAGTCAAACAAAAGGAACATGATGATGAGAGAAAACATAATACGACATGGATAAAGAATGACATGGTATAATTTGAGACTATCATCTTGAATTACAAGCTGCATACATTATGTTGTAAGTGTACACATACTTATCATATAAACTTTGCATATTCAAATGAATGTAAGTATATATTATTATATTCAACGCTTTAAAAAAAATATGAAATTAGACTATGAAAAAGCATGCTGTATAAACTACTCGTACATAATATTATATAGTTTTGAACCGAAACAAGAACATCTTTTGGATGCAAAAAAAAAAACAAAAAATTACCTGAAGTTTGGTAGCTCTCTTAGTACATCCTA
This sequence comes from Sminthurinus aureus, assembly GCA_034698265.1. Taxonomy (NCBI): domain Eukaryota; kingdom Metazoa; phylum Arthropoda; class Collembola; order Symphypleona; family Katiannidae; genus Sminthurinus; species Sminthurinus aureus. The sequence goes on from JAQGBH010002579.1 coordinate 2,179, forward strand.
CAGAGTTGGTTTCTTTTGAATCAATTGCTAATACTTTGAACTTATACATAAGCATCAAAAATGAAGAAAGATATCCTTTTCCACTCCCAACATCAACCAAATAATTAATCGAGTTTACATTACTGTCTCCTGAAGATTTCACATACTGTAAGTTAGATAATTTTGCAATGAGCTCACTTAGTACTTCCACTTCGTGCATTTTCTTCTTTGACATAAAAGGATCAAAATTTCCTACTAGTTCTTTAGTTTTACTGATTTGAATAGTCCTTTCCGTTACTTCTAGTAATTTTTCATTTGAATGAGTCGTGTTGTATTTCACAAAACTTTGCTCTAGTTCATTGGGACTTAGGGGAACACTTAATATTAAGAGTTCTTCAATTCGTTGAACAATATCTTGTAATGATGAAGTTTGAAAATTAATTTCAGCTTGTTCTCTTTCAATTAATTGAATATTAATTTCATTCGTACTAATAGTATCTCTTGTTATTTTCTGGGCATCTGCTAAGGTTCTTGCATATTGTTTTAATTGGGATAAAGACATCTTTTCTAGATCAGTTTTTAAATTTTCGTTGAAATGAACATTCCATAAAGACTTGGCAAAAAAATTGTTTAAATGTGAATTTAAAAAGGGTAACGCTGGTATAAGGAAATTTACTAAAGAGTTTAATGCTCTACGTGAAGAGGCTAGTTGGGCTAATTTAGTTGCAGACATGATGATGATTTAATTAATAAAATAATGTTCACTTCACTTGCACAGTGTTGTCCAAGTTCAATAAGTTGGTATAAAAGTACTATAATAATATTATTATACTAAATAATACACTTGTTAAAAAGAATATGTTTGTTGTTGAGGAACAGAGGTAGTAGTAGTTGAAGGAGGAGGAATAGTGCTATCAGTTGATTGTTTATTTAGAATGAATTTAATTCTGTCTAATTGACTTTTAATTTCTGCTGCTTTTGCTAACACATCTTCTGTTTCCACATTTTTTCTTGGAAAGGACTGCACTTTTTCAATTACTTTTTTACACAATTCAACTAGATGAGGGTGATTTGGACAATCTTTTGATGGTACTTGAAGAATAGAAGTACAGAATGCTTGACAATAACCAAGATCAAGACTGATATTACTTCCAGTATTAACTCCAATGACAAAACCCTTAATTGATGATTCTTCCCGACCTTCTTTTAACCCTTGACGATAGCCTTCTTCCAGAGAATTTGATTCAAGACAAGTTATAGAATCAAATATGTCATTTAAATCCTTTTCATCCTCATCTTTATTAGTCACTATAGGTAGATTTTTCCTGTGTACTACTACTGGAATAATCTCAGCCATATCATTTCCTATCAAAAATATATAAAACAACCCTTATTTATGTATTTGACTGATATAGAGCACGAGTTTTTTTAAATGGTATGTAAATTAAATCTGTACATATTTATAAAACCGGCCTTTTGCTTTTGCATGTGTCCATGTGCTCAAAAATATCGATTTTGTACTACCATGTAAATACTAAAAATTAACCAAGTGTGTATCATTAAAAATAATGCAATAAAGTATATACATATAATGTACTTACCGTGGTGTATTAATTAATTCCAGTATCTAACAAATCGAGGATAAATAACTATTTAAATAACTATTTTGAAATTACGATTTCGGAATTTTTTTTTATCTTTCAAAAAAAGCGGCCAGATTATTTAGAATTTTGAATTCAAGGACTGGATTTATAAATCATCTGTGAACATCTCCATACATTTTGGATAAAAATTTTTAGTCTTTTTTTTTTAACTTTTAACGTGATTATTATAACTAATTTCTATCAAAAAATACATAAAGTTTTCATCAAATTAAAGTGAACGAAATCAAGATTGTATGTGGTAGTGTAACAATCAAACAGAAAAGTGTAACTAGTTTGTAGTGTGTAGTGTGTGATAATTGAAGAGGACTAGACACGGGTGTTTACATTCAAATTCTACAATTCTTCCATATTTATATAAATAAAGTTAATTAAGATGAACATCGTAAGTTGAAATAGTCAAATTTTAATACTTTTTGTTTTAATCATTTTTGTCAGTCATGTTTTTTCTGCTTTTTATTGAAATATCACATGTACATTGTACATCACATGTTGAAATCGATACATGATACATGCATGGTTTTTTCTATTATATTTTTTGTTTTATTTGCAGTCACAGCAGCCAAAGTCCGAATTAATATCAAAGTTTCTGGCAGATTTACCATCACATGATCCTAATAACTTTAAGAAATTTGCTAATAAAGAACCAAAGGAATCCGTAACAAAGAAGCCTAAAACTTATGTATCAACAAGAGATGCCAAGACTTCTTCACAAAGTAAGTAATTAACATACCTATAATATATACCTATAATATGAGATTACAACTCCAAATTGTTTATTTTTCATTACCTATATCTGTATAATTTCATGTTTTTACACCTATTGATCAAGAATATTCTTAACAATGGTAATGGTAATAATAATGATCATTGTTTTCTTATTATTGTTTTTTAAAAATAGCTATTGTAACTGACAAAGCAAATATTTTACTAAGATTTTTGCGTCAACAAGCAGAAAAACAAGAAGAAAGTGATAGAACAACTGGAGCAATAAAAAAACCATTAGATAAATTTCCACCTAATGAACCACATGCGTATAAACGACCAAGGAGAGATTAATTAATTAAGATATAATATATAAAAGCCTTCTCTGCAAAACAAAATATAGTGAAAATAATGTGAAATCTACACACTGGAAGTATTCTTCTTCACCCTTCGTCTTCTTCTTCATTTTGAGCTACAGACTAATGAAGATGAGGAAATTGTTCAATCATCAAACTAACAAAACAGTAATAATAAGAATAAAATAATGAAATCTTGTATGGAACAGAGAAAGTTTGTAAGTACACCAATTAACTTAAACTCTGTTATATTTTGTATCCTCATGATGATGAGAATTGTGCAGATGGAATTTCTTTTTGCTTTTTCGTTTTTTAAAATGGAGTTGCCATTCGTTTCTAGATTTTTGGCAAGTTTTTTGCAAGAACAAAATAAGAACCATTACAGTGATATAGTGTTTGAATTCTGACAATGACTAACATCTTCTGAAGCATAGTTTGTTTCTATACTGTATAATATTAAATATTGTTTTTAAGGAATTCCAAACGTTTTTTTTTAAATGCTCACAGAACCATTTAAATATATATTATTATATATTATAACATTAACAAACAAAATGATTATGAACTATAAATAATAATTATATTATGTATATGGAGTATACAATATTTTTAGTAATATTATGTATTATATAAGTTGCAAGCAATATCAATGAAATATTCCATGTTATTCCGTAATATGTAATACATATATATAATATATATATATATATACACTACAGAATATTTTTATCCCAAGAGTAACTAAAATTGCATAATAGTATATATGTATAAATTAATACATAGATTTTACAATATAAGTTGAATGGTATATACAGAAGGGTGAAACAAAAGTTGCAATGTTTTGATTTGCGTATAAGTATTTGATATTTGATTAAATACATTTTTTATGTTACACGGATACAAAACAAAAGTTTAAATCATTGATACTCTTGGTACTCTTTAATTCAAAAACTGAAACTAACTAGAAAAGTATATAATATGTATACTTATGCTAGTATTCGCTAAATAATATTCAAAAATCAGTTACAAAAAATTGAGGTACATAATTATGGAGTTTGTATAATATTATTATGAAATGTACTATGCAGATCAAAGATTGCATTTTAATAGAGAGAAACTAAAATTTTTATAAATTGTATTATGAAAATGTATTTATGCATTCATAATATGTCATGTTTACTCTGTGTGTGTGTGTATGTTACCAATATTATTTTGCTTCTTATAACATCATATTACACAGTTTTAAATTTTTGATAGGGAATACACAAATGCAAATATAATGAAAGAGAAATCATAATGCTCATTTTAAACAGCTTTTTAAGAGGGGAAAAATTATAAATGTTTATATGCATTTAAGAACGGTAATAATGATATAGTTCCTCCTGATCCTATACCTACATAACTAATCGTTTGTAGAAAATCAGTTTTCTGTTTTGAACTTTCTTGTCCTAATTTAAATGAAAAATTCTTCAATATTCTCTTTTGACTATATAGTTTCATTACGTCCCTTACTTCTTAATGTACTCTCTAATCCTCATTATTTACCGTTTTGTAATAATATTAAAACATTATGTATCCATAATCTATGTTCCCTAGAAATTGAATTCAGAAATGTAATGTTCAAGTTGTTAGTCTTTAATTATTGAATATTTCTAATTATTCTCATTTATGTAAGAACACCAGATCTGAGACTAATAGAGTACAATAATACAAACAAAATGTGTGTAGCATATTTATTTGTTTAGTCATTAACTAAAATTGAAACACAACTTTATTTGGACAATGAAAACTACTACTATTGCTTTTAAAATGTACGTATTTGTAGTGGTAACACGTATGTACATTGTACATGAACAGAAATCCAAAGAACAACATGTTTATTTGTCTCTTTACCTTCAGTAGGATATGTATAATATATTATGTAGCAGCGTTTTATATATTATCATGTAATTTACAATATTATAGCTGCACTGAAAACATAAATGAAATGTTTTTAAAAAAGTTTGTTTATGTATGATAGGATTATTGTACAAGGTATAATTTTATTAGGCATGACTGAACTTTATTAAATTAATTATATAACATTTATTTTACTATGGTACATCACATATATATAAACTATCAACAGAGTAACAAGTAAATGTAATCATCACACTTTACTTTTCTTTAAATCCACAACGTGTTAATTTTTGCTATTGAACTTTTTCAGTAACAAACAACCCAAAGATTTAAAAATACATCAACTACAAAAACTACTAATGTAAACCAAGCATTTGACACTTGGTTTCACAAATAAAGATATTGCGGATAATATTATATACATGTCATGGTGTCTATTTTTATTTATTTTCCTTATGAAGTTGTATTCTTTTTTCTATGTGCATTTTCATTTTATTTGACATAAAATTATAGTTGTGTGGAACTTACAAAAATACAAAGCATCATTTGCCCCACAGGTGTTTTAATTTTTAATGAAAAACCTGCTTTTATCGAAATATTTAAATATCCTGAAAAAAATGGTGAAGGTTATTCTTCTTCATGGCCCCAAGATGAGATTTCGTTCTCTATTTGAAAACCTTTGTAATGGATCAGGTATTATGTACACAATGAATATGGTGTGCATTATGCTTGTATGTAGAATGTAGAATCATTTTCTCAGTAATTTTATTACTATCTAGATTAGATACAGTTTCAAGTTCTAAAATATTACTTCGATGTAACATTTTAATTGCACTCTTTCCATTTTTTTTAGAGTTCAATTTTTTTTTGTAGATACTTGATAGAAAACATGTATGCTTTAAAATTCTAATGACCCAAAGCAATGAAGTAAAATGTTTTTGAACACTCACAGTAAAGTATTATGTAACTCGCGATAAAAATGTTCATAGTCATTAAAATCGAATCCTAAAAATTGCAACTACCTAATAACGTTTTAGAATCTAGGAAAAAACTCATGTGGTACAAAATTTTTACAAAAATAAAACATAAATGACCTACACACATGATCAGTAAAACGATTGAACTGTACTTTCACAACTACTTTTAGTTATGTGTAGATAGTTGTCTAATCAAAGTGCTGGCGACAAGGCTAGGATTTAGCATTCATTCATTTGGTTGCTAAATTTTTTTGTAAGAAATCAGCAAGAAATCACGCCTCATGCTTATATAATATGCCGTGGCTCACATATTTGATAGTACATGTAATAATAAATTACAGTTAAATGGTATAATATACGTCCATGTGCAGATAAGTAATTATCTTGTAAAGATAAAGTTAATATGCTACAGTATTTGTACATTATGATAATGTACAATATAAAATAGCTAATAGTTCATCAGTTGATTCACAGTAAAGAAAAAGAACATTCATGTCAAACTACACACAGATTACAACGCCTTCGTATCATATGCAAAATTTTCATGAAGTCAGCAGTCAATTTTATAATGTACACTCTGGAGGAGTAACTTGAATGTTTTGCGTTTTGCAAGTGTAATTTGCATAGCCTTTAAATAACATCATACAAAAAGGGGTGGGGATCGTTTGATTTAAAGAATATCAAGATCAAAAGCATCCCGTTTCAGTCATATGTCGTAATTCGCAATATGTTATCGGACATAGAGATTTAGTGCCAGATTAATTTTAAGAAAAGTCATCAAGGAGTCAAGTCCCAAATAAAAAATTGGTGAAAATTCCCATCTCGCAAGAGTCACAACAGTAAAACCAATACACCGATCGTCATGGTTGACATGACCGAAATCGGCCTGTAATACACAGGCCTACTTTTGTATGTATACATACAATATAAATGACCCGAGTCTCTTTAACTCCATGCTCAAGATTTTCTGCTGAATTATGGATGAAATACACTGAAAGAAGGCATTCATTAATTTATGCAGTATGTAGGTGCTAGATACTATTATGTATACCGTTAACAAAACTTTAAACAAGATAGTTTTATATACTTCGTGCTATCATCTATCATGTGATATATACTACACCATTCATTAATTCCTTTACTTTATTTATAATTTATAATGGGAAAAAAGCATATCTATTTCGATATTTTAAGATGAATAAATATTTACGAGGAGAAAAATAGATTTTGAGACCTCATAAGTTCTATTTATTACATAATGAATAGCTAATCACGGCTTGTATCATTAGGAGTTTCTTCTACATAGAGGAGAGAGGAGAGTGAAATGGCGTGTGCATGAAGACTTGAGACTGCAAAGGAATCAAAGCGTGAAACAAAAACAGATAACAATGAAAAAGATGCGTGCTTTGGCTCCAGTCACCAGTCACACACAAAAACAAGTCAATAATAAAATAACATAGAACAAACAAGGCTGATTAGAAAAACCAAAAACCAGTGCAGTGGTGTGATTTCCCATACCAATGTTAAAACTAAACTCGTATCTATAATATGGTTTAGGACATTAAAATCCTATTATTATATCCTTCTGATGATTGTCTATAATCTATCTTATATGTGAGCAAACACACAAGACGAGATAGCGTGAAAAGATATCTAAGTTTGGAATATTTCCCAAATTTTTAAACAGATGTAAAGTGTTTTTCCCTATTGTACACAATTATTTTATATACACAGAGCATTTTTTAATAATGAAGTCATAAGAGTAAAATTTGTACATTTATAAAAATTATCATTGAATTCTTCCGAAGGCCTTATCATTTACTTCTCTCTCTCTCTCTCTCTCTTCTCGCTCAACTTCTATACCAGCAGACAATAATTGTTTACACATCAGTATTTTCCCTGTTTTCTCCCTTTTTGATCTTATTTACCTATGTTGAGATTACAAACTCTTCAAGTGTGTACGTGAGCGGACTATGTTACACTTATGGTCTCGTTTGTACATTTCTATCAAAATAGCGTGTGATTTGATTGACAATCGTCAATACCCTATAGAACCAAATATCAGAAGCTCAGCTGTGACTGTACTGGCATTGAACTCATATGTTATGTATATATGTGGGTAGAAAGTAGAAAGAAAACATCATACCATGTGCTTTCGTCTCTCATCATTTCATGCACAATGTACAATGTGCACTGGTATTGCAATTTCTCCATACAATGGACGTACTATAGTTGCAAAATGATAATAAATATGCATTTACATATTTTTGTAAGAATGTATTCAAAATTGTATAGGGGCTTTGATTTGACTTCATAATACAGTGACAAAGATGACACTTTTTGTATGGACGGAAAGTTTTTTACATACTGATTTGAAATTAAAGATTAAAGGAAAAACTAAAAAAAACAACAAATCTTTATTCCCTATATGTACTAGTTTGTAGGTTGTAGGTTGTACATTGTAGGTACATAATTTTTTAATAAATAAAAATACTTCCTGATCTCCAAAGTGAAGGCGGAGTATTTATCTACTTAAAGTAGGATTTATAAACTATTTGTAATTTTAACGGAAAATTTCCATTCGTTGTTTTCAAAAATATAGAGTTATCTCTAATTTTGTAATCATAACTCTCCAGTAGGGATGAAATGAAAGAGGGAGAGGAGAGAGGGAAGTAAGTTTAATAGAGGGAGAGAGAAAAAAAGAGGAGTTTAAAAACGTGGCCAAAATAATACATATTTACTAGAAGATGGGGAAAAATATTTGATTATTGAGTGTTGGGTAAAGGAAAAGCTAATACCGTATATTACATTCATGTGCCAAGTACTTGAAATTCTAGCGACTAGCGAGTCAATTTCGGATCTATAGTCTATATATAATATGGAAAATGTATAGGCAATAGACATGACATAATAACTAAATGTAATGGTGTAAGTAAATTTACAACACTCGTATTTAACTAAAGTGGGAGGGTTTGTATTTAAGTAACGAAGGACTTACTTAAATTTAGTTATCCTCTCAACATTGCAAGTTGCACACTTACACATAGACATTCATACCTTTAAGACTACAGCTGAAAGGCTCTTAATATCAAGCAGTAATCATCACATGTGCAATTATTTTATTGCTAAACTAGTTTGCTCTTTCTTCTTGACAAAACTTCTTGAGGCATAAGTCACTTTTACTATTCACATACACACAATAATTTTATCAAAGAACCCAGATAAGGAAGCAAAATGTTACGTACAGTTAATCGTGTGGCAGAAAATGGAAAGGTTTTTGAAGTTGGTCAAGCTTTTCTTAAGAGAACCAAAGTTACAACTCAAGTTGCCCCGAATGTGAACTCTACGCCAGCTCTATCATCAGCTCAAATTTTTGAGCGTGAAGATAAATATGGTGCTCACAACTATCATCCGATTCCTGTTGCTCTTTGTAGAGGCCAAGGTAATGTGAAGTAACGCATGTTTTTTCTGAATTTAATGATAAATATAAACAACTCTAGCTTCTAGCTTATACAAATGCCTTTTTGAATTTTGACGGAGCAACTACTAGTTAATGGAATTTACTTTTATTTGTGTCTGAAATCTGAAACAAACTTTCTTTTTTTCAGGAGTGTACGTGTGGGACGTTGAAGGAAGTAGATACTATGATTTCCTCAGTGCATATTCAGCAGTGAATCAGGGCCATTGTCATCCTAGAATAATTGAGGCTCTTAAGGACCAATGTGAAATTTTGACACTCACTTCAAGGGCTTTCTATTCAGATATTCTAGGAGAATATGAAGAGTACATTACAAGGCTTTTTGGCTATGATAAAGTTCTTCCTATGAATACTGGTAGGTTAAACTTACAAACAATAATTAACAAAATTATTATTAGTAAAAACAAAAGAAAGCACAAGGCTTCATTTCTATAATTACTAATTACTAATTACATTTTGATGTTACTTTATCTGAAATCTGAAAAACTATGTATATTTCTAAAACATATATCCCTATGAGTATTTTATAATATTATGAGCTCCAATTTTGCTCATGACTCTCTATATTATAGTCTATAGGTGATAAGATATAAGGTATATCACAAATCACAAAGAGTCTCTCGTTTTCATTCAATTTTCCCAGTCCAGTCTTAATGAATGTGAATGAAGATATTGTATGTACAATGTACAATCTTGTACGTGACATAGATAAAATTCCCATTCGAACTTATTTGTTCAAATTATCATCTACACAGGAATAAAATATCTACCGTCTGAAGCATTTTTACCTATTTACGAGCGTGTGTAGTTTGTATAGTATTTGGTGTGTAACGCACATTTATAATATAAGGAAGCTCTTTGAGATATTTGAATGAACTGAGCATAATAGTAATTGAGAGCAGAATTATTTTTTGACTAGTTTTTAAAGTTTCTTTGTTGTTGATTTGATTTTACAGGAGTGGAAGGAGGGGAGACAGCTTGTAAGTTGGCTCGAAAATGGGGATACATGAAAAAATTCATCCCAAAAAATCAGGCAAAAATTGTTTTTGCCGAAGGTAACTTTTGGGGAAGAACAATGTCTGCTATATCATCTTCAACGGATCCTTCATCCTATGAAGGCTTTGGTCCATTTATGCCTGGATTTGAACTGATTCCGTACAATGACTTGAAAGCATTAGAAGTAAGTATTCAGTATAAATATTAAAAAAACCATCGCCTTTACCGCATACTTTTGAATTTCTTAAGCTTTAAATTTACATAAACCTTTAAATTTCAAGTGTATGACAGCTATATGCTATATATAACTTCATTATATCATGAATCATAGTATTACAGTTAAACTTTCTCAATGGTTAATAGTAAACTATAGGTACAATTTATCATATCCAAATTTTTTGTGGACTTATGCTTCAACAATGTTTTCATTGTATGCTGTACTTATTTAGGTATATGCATATGTTTACTCAGTAGATTAGGTACTTATCACATTTATTAGTTAAAAGATCAGTCAGCTGTTTCATTTTACATGCTCAATATAATATACGGAAGAAAAAGATGTCAACATGTTACTTGTGACTTGTGATTATCACAAATGATTGATGACTCATCAATGATGAGTATACATAATACTCATAGGACTGTACATAATATTTTTTACACTCAAAGCTGTCATTCCTGAATTTTAATTTGTGATAATTTGATTTACAGGAAGCACTAAAAGATCCCAATGTTTGTGCTTTTATGGTTGAGCCAATTCAAGGAGAAGCTGGAGTTGTAGTTCCTCATCAAGGCTATTTGACTGGAGTGAGAGAACTGTGCACCAAGTACAATGTCTTATTCATTGCGGATGAAGTTCAAACAGGATTGGGACGAACTGGAAAGCGATTGTGCTGTGATCATGAAAATGTTCGACCAGATATTGTGATTTTGGGAAAAGCCTTGAGTGGTGGTGTTCTTCCAGTGTCGGCTGTATTGACTGATGACGAGGTAATGCTTTGTATCAAACCTGGAGAACATGGCTCTACTTATGGTGGAAATCCTCTTGGCTGTAGAGTTGCAATGGCTGCCTTGGATGTACTAGAAGGTATTATACAACTTGTATACTTATTATTAGTATTTTGCATTTTGGCTGAAACATTTCTAGATAGAATCCCTCAAACTAAAATGAATCTCATGTAAATCTCTTTCTTTGTTTTTGTTGTTTTCTTGGTTTTTCGTTTAAGCAGAAGAGAAATTGAGTGAAAATGCCCATGAACTTGGACAAATGTTCAGAGATGAAATGCGTAAATTACCCTCCAAAGTAGTCAAATTAGTCCGAGGAAAGGGACTTTTAAATGCAATCCAAGTACATGAAGGATATGATGCAATGGAAATTTGTTTGCGACTCAAAGAAAATGGACTATTGGCAAAACCAACACACGGAGATATCATTAGATTGGCCCCACCATTAACACTCAACAAATCTCAACTTCAAGATGCATGTGACATAATTTCAAAAACAATCGCACAAATGTCTTAATCAATTTACATGTAAATATGTATGAGTTCTCCATTTAAAATTTTAAAAACATTTTATCTTTTGATATTTAATAATTTGTATGTTAAAATATGTATAAGTGTTACACTGTTATACTATAACGGCTATAGTACGAATTTAATTAAAATAAATACGACAAAAAACATTATTTATCGACAAAATAAGAGAAATAGTAATTAATTATTCTTATTCTTATTTATACGAACAAAGAATAAATAAATTAATAAACGAAGGTATGCAATGATAGAAAATAGAAATTAACATTCCCGTCTTATTTTAAATTGAAGGTACTTAAATTATTCGTTGTTCCTCCTCCCCCTCCCCCTCCTGTATCCTCTTCGAAAGCTGGATTCACCATTAAAGTCGGACCTGTTTCTGATTCGACTGTTCTAAAATTTAAAACCTGGAAAAAACAACACAAGGAGCATGACATGATCATTTTCTTTGAAAACTGTATAGTGCAGTGCATGTATAATATATAGTGATGAAGGTTTTACATTTGTAAACCTTAGTTGATATTTGATATATAAAATATTATATACATAAACGGCATATATTTATATAAAAGAAGAAAATACCGTTATCCTGTACACAGTATACTACACAATGAGATAAGTTGCACTTACTCTTTCAATTTGTTCTTCTACACTGGGATCAACAGGAACATCATCGCCGTTAGAATCCACAACAGCTTTTGATTTTTCTAGGGCAGTTGCTAAATAAGGAATAAAATGTTTCAATTTTTTGTATATTGAAGCATTTTCCCAGTTTTTACGTTTTACTGCAAACAAAAGAAAGTTTCGAAATTTGACCTTATTACCTTGGATTGCAGCATGATATAGAGAGCGCCGAACTCTCAAGATTATTACATCAGTTGTTGGCCTCACAGTGTAATCAGGTACGAAGACTGCGTCTACAAGCAAGAGAGAAGGTTATTTTCATAGGCATGTACTTGGAACATGTTTTAATTGAAAAACATGTTGCAAAACCAGGAAGCAAACTTATCTATTTACCTGATGATAAAAGAGCAGGAACTCCAAAATATGAAAAGGAACCAGTTTCAAATATGAGACCTTCCTTTCCAGTGACCACTTCTACTTTCCCCTCTAAAACTAAAGTGAAGCAATCTGTGGGCTTTCCCTAAACAAATAAGAGCACGTGAAAATAACAAAAATAATTGGAAATAGACATATTTGTGCAGTCCATAAAAACTTAAACATAATAGAGATACATAGATACATAATAGAGAGAATATACGAAAAAATGTTTGCAAATATCCGTATATTTTGTACTTACGCTTTCATAAATCAGCAATTTACTTTTGTCTTTTGGTTTTACAATACGGAATAAAACATTCTTCTTCAAAACACTATGGAGGACTGAATCCGAAATATAGTTGCCCTTAAAAGGTTCCACAACTAAAAATAGGCAGAAAACAACGTTTTACAAAATTACAATAATTATTTGCCCTTTTCTTATAAATTACAAATGTCGTATGAAACGTATATATTATATATTATGTATAAAGCTGTACCTGTTGATAGAAATTGAAATGTTGCTAGTGCTAACTGAGGAGAAATGCATATTGTTTTCTGACTATTCCGAATCTCAACAAATTTGGAAAAATCTTGTTTTGGATGGATTGACGTTCGTCGTTTACCTAAAGAGAGAAGGAATCGTAGGAAATTAAATAAAGAACTTGACTAATGTTTTGCATATAATGTGTGCATATTTATCAGTACCAAATTTACATAGTGTTTACAGTTTACAATAGTTTTAAAACTTACTTCGGTTGTCCATCCATACATCCGTTTCATCTACGATTTCACTCTGTATCATTTCTTCAATGACATCTTCCAGTGTAACTAAACCAATTGTTTCACCTGTTTTACGCATGTACAAGAAACAAAAAATTATTGAAACACATGACCTTTGTAATTTGTACATTTGTCTCTCTTTCAAATATAATAAAAAAAATCAATGTTTCAAATTTCAAATACATAACCAAATGTGGAGTGAAAAAGTAATGTATTCTTACGTAACGGATCTTTGTCTTCTTGGCTCGTGTCCACTCTATAGGAAATCGAAATTAAGATTGATATAAATTAAACTCTACGTACAGTCTACAGTTATTCTGATTTTCAATGCAATGGCTGTAACACTTGTACATCTATGTAAAACGTAAAACAAAATGGAATTTGAAATATGAAATACCTTTGAACAAAAGCCATGTGACCTCCTCTTCTACATTCTTTGAACTCTTTAAAAATAATATCCAGAGTTGTATCCGAGTAAACAAAATAAGGGACATTGTTGTAAAATTGTGCTAGAGTTTTGAGGGGTATTCGATCGTCTGGATCAACAAACACTGGAATTCAAAAAACAAGTCATAAAATTAACCTTTAATTAGGACGGAACGAAGTCAAGTCTTAAGTATCAAAAGTTTAAAATTCATACTAGACTCAATTTTCAAAAGTTTCTTTACCTAAATCCTTTGTAAATAGTATTGAAACAATATTACTCTGTTCATTTTCGTAAATTGGGATTCTCGAATAACCTACAAAATAAATAATAAATAATTACAATTTACAATACTAAACAGTTGATAATAGTTTGGAGTTTTGGAGTTTGGTTTAGGAATTCGGAAGATTTTCGATTTTCGGTAGTCACCTTGTTTTCTAACTTCTGACAGTAATTCAAAATCCAAAATTCCATCGAGTGGGAGCATAAAAACATCTTCCAGTCGAGTCATAATTGCTTCAACTGTTTTCTTCCGCATCTCTAGAGCTCCGGATATAATATTAACTTCATCCGTTTCCAGTTGATTATGCTCAAGTGTGACCTGAAATCAAAACGAAAATCGAAAATTAAAATAAATATAATGTCCAAGTCATTAGTCATTACTTAAAGTCATTCACAGTAGATTTCCAATTTATTTACACACACACACAAATGTCACAAAACTACAAACTACAAGGAACTTGAAAAGGTTCTAAATTAAATGACGAGACGTCATAAAAAGTACGAACATTACTGATTTTTGCTTGATTTCAGTTGAATTCTTGAAAGAAGGACGATTGTGCAGTAGGCATAAGTTTTGCATGTATTTTACAGTTCTCTTCTGAGAGAATTGCCATGCACGTCACTCATCACCAGCAAAGTTCATAATTCTTTTATATTTTATCAGTCACCAAGTAAGACTTTGTAAATAATGATAAAAAACCACTTACTGCAATCAGCTCTTTAAGTTTCTCTCGATTGTACACCTGAAAATCATACCAAGTAACAAGGGATTATACATAAATCGTGAATGTAAATCTAAAACCTTAAACTATATTCACACTATTCACTTTTACACACATCACACATCTAATGTCTAATGTCTAAACAGTTATATCATAACTGAATAATGTAATGGGGTAAAAGGTGAAAGCGTGCCAGAAACGTCTCATTTTTTATCCATATTTGAAAATGATCAATGATCAGGACATTTTTAAAATAAATTTCGACATAAACAAGGAGCCAAAATAAAATTGCAAAATATTCATCAGTTTGCTTTAAGTATTGATTATTGGAATTTTATTTCTGTTTCATACCAGTCCAATCTCTTCTCCTAGAATTTTGTCCAGCAGAACACTAAAAGTGTAAGATAGCGGGAAAGTAATCAGCATGATAAATTTAGTAATCCAGACGGTTTTGGCTCCGATTGCTAAACCATTTCGACTGCAAACTGCCTGCGGTATTATTTCACCAAATATAACGATACCACCAGTAGAAAGCATAACTGCAAAAATTCCTGTAGTTAAGTCATCCTAAAAAAAACATACGAATTAACGTGAGATTTTTATTTGAGGTAAAAGGTAAAACTAATCGTACGTTTATATGTACACATTTTCAGAATTTAAAAGTACACAATACATCATTGAATGGACCACTGACCACTTAAGCTTTAAGGTTAAAATATTTACCAAAAGAATCGTCAGTGTGCTGTTGATGAGAACATTTCCCAACACCAACGAGCACAGTAAGTAATTTCCCCTTTGACGAAGTGGTAAAATGGTTTTGGCATAAGCTCTCTCCTTTTCAGAACCTGTATTGGATAGAATCTTCAAATCCGTTGTGTCCAGTGCTAAAAGGCCAAGGGTTAGTCCAGCAAATAGACCAGATAGACATAGCAAACCAAAAATAAGTACGGCCTATGACGTACACAAGAAATGTAAACATTTTTTATTTACTTGTTATTTGGTATTACACAAGTCATAATTTACAATCCAAGACACAAGTCAAGTATCTACAACATGATAAAAAATGAAGAATGAAAAATGGATAATAATAATAATAATAATAAACAGGAGTTTGAGCACTCACTTGAATCCATAAGGGCATAAGAGGATCATATACTTTTATTCTTAGCCAAGGATCTTCACCAACATGAACCCATGGAAAATCTGAGTTATTTTCTCGCACACATATGAAATAGTATTCATTGTGCTTCGACGCCGAAAATACCACGTTCACAATGGCTGTTAGGTTGCTTTTACTTATCTCTGATAACTTTAAAAAAACATAGTGAAAACATTAGTTAATAAACAAGTATTATTAAAAAAAGTATAAAAAGTAGAGTTGAAATCGTTTCACACTATTTTGTGCATAATACATAATATATGTATTTTTGTTTTTGTTCACAGTTTGTTGTAAGTCGTAAGTCGTAAATAATTTGTAGATTGAACATGATCTTTTTTATCTAAACCTTTTTAAAATCATGAGTGACAGGTTTTAGGTACTTTCACTACAAGATTCTTTAAATCTTTTTATATTTCTTGATTTTCTAATGTAAATAAACATAGACTGTGACATTGGGATATGCACACACACATACTGCATTATACGAGCTTTGTAAAAGATAAAAAGTGTCGTGTTATGAGTGCTCTTTTGTTACAATTTATGATCGAGTCTCTAATAATTATACTGGAAAATTTGTGTGTACAGTTTCAAGTTTCACGAGGATTTTAAATGGATTTTAAATTTTCGTCATCTTTAAATATAGGGGAAACCCGGGCAAAAAACTCACTCCACTTTACTGTCTTTACTGTACTAAAACGTACAAGATTTGTGGACTGAAAACGAAACAAGAATTATATTCCAAAAACTCAAAAATAAAACATGAAATTGTATTTAAGTGACGCATGAAAGTGCATTTCCATGAAGTTTTGGAATTTTTTTCATTCAACATAATTTAACTACAATTAAAGAATCATTGCACCTGCACCTGATCTTATTTTCCCTATATTTTGGCATACATGTGATTCATCCTATTCAAAGTTTATACAGTAAATACTAAATACTGCATGCATGTAAATCTAAAACACAGACAAAACGCATGTACTCTACATTCTACATTCTCATTGTATATAAACAATTCTACTTTTGTTCGACTTCAACTGTTCAACTACAATAAATTAGGAGTTTCGAGTAAAAACTGATCATGCTTTTAAGCATCTAATTGCCAAGCAGTTTTTTTTGTAATAGATTATAGATAATTCGAGAAAACAATTCAAAAATTGATAATAATTGAAATTAAAAGATTATACATTAGAAACATGATGGAGTATTGAGTATTGAGTCATACACAGTATGGCACTAAGGGAATAATAAATGCCGAGATCATTTAAAATTGTACACAGAGAATATTAATGAATGTATAGTGTTTAGTATTTAGAGCATTATACGCTGTACAATCTCTCTTTTTTTTACTTTTGTAAATACGCGACGCACTAAAAAGCATTTGGATTTGGAATTTGGACTTTGTACAGAATAGAAAATGTTCATTTACTTCCAACAAAAATCAATACGTTTTTTTCATAACAAAGTAATGAAGGAATGAATGGGTAATAAAATACAAAAGGCAAAAAAGTGAACGTTGAAGTCACATAATTACTAACAGTGTTCATTAGTCAAAATCCTTCCTCTTTCTAGTGTGAAGTTGACGGATTGAAAATTGACGAATATACGAAGACAGAAGAAATTCAAGAATCAAAATTACAGGTTATGATAGACTACGAATGTAATGTATATGTATATATGTATAATATATATATGCTTTTCTCAACTGTATAAGTTTTAGTGGACGGTGTATCATCACAATCTTCTCCTCGTTTCTGCATTTCTGTGACAAATTTGACAACAGTAAAATTTGTAAAATCTTTCCCAAAGAGACGAATCCTTGAAGATGTGTCAGCTAAGATGGTTGAGACTCCGTGATCTTCATAATCAACTCCTTTCTCCACATCCTATTCAGGAAATAATATTATGTGAATTTCTCATAAGCACACATATCTTTATTTACAATTTACAATACATAAAATTTCATATCAGATGGATGATATATAAATAAAGGCTTTTTATTACTATTTACTTGACTTTTTTTTGAAAATAGAATAGGCAAAATCCTTAACTCTCTACATATTTTTATGGGGATTAATAAATATAAAAAAAATTAAGACCTACTTCAATTCTTAAGCCATCCACTTGAGCTGTACGATATTCAACCACGTAATGTGGTAAATTTTCCCCTAAATCCGATTTTGTACTAAACAAATGCCTCGGTTCTCTCTCATAACTATTTTTAGTGGGGAAATTTAGGTTTAAAGGACCCGATTTTGTCTTTTTCTTCCCGTTTTTCAAACCGATATGTACAAGTGGATAAAACGTTAACACATGTGTAGTAGTCTCTTCACCATCATCATCATCTTGATCTTTTACTACTTCATTTTCATTTTTATTCGTATTTGTACTCGGATTCGTATTCGTATTAACATCATTATTGTATTTATTATCACTATCACCAGTTCTTAATTCAACATGATTAACACTCCGTTTTTTCTTCCCCTTTTCAATTTTCTTATCACTGCTCACAACGTAGGTGTACACTTTATTGTCGAGATTGGATTTAGATTTAGATTTATATTTCTCGGTCCTTGTACTATTTTCATCACTTGAGTAATGCTTTAGGAATCTTTGTTGTTGTTTTTGTTGTTGTTGAAAAGTATGATGATTATCTATTCTATTCACAGGTAAAGGGGAGGAGAACGTCACACTGTCACTTACAAAATTGTCATTGTTTTTATGATCATCATCATAGTCAAACTTAGGTTTAATTTGCACACCATTTGTAGTACTATCCGAATTATCATCATCACTAATATGATAATTATTTCCACTAAACTTGTTCACACTAATTGATGTTTTCACGACAAGATTATTATTGTTAACATGTGCTTCATGATGACGGCAACTAACAATAACACTACACATCATGAATATGGGCAGGAAAATCGTACCCATTCCTAGTGGTACAACTCTCATTCTAAAAATGACAGGATTTCACACAAAACTCTCTTTCTCTCTCTCTCAAAACTTCTTAGCATGTCTTATTACTTGTTACTTTCTTCACAAATCCAGAAAATACACGGAAAGCGAGGGAGAGAGGGGCAGAGAGACATAGATACAGAGCAAATAAATAAAATTTCCACTCCAGAAGATACACTCATTTGTTTTGTATTAGACTAGTTAGATTCATGTATAATATATTATATACATATTATGTATGTACGTAGATACTCGATAGGTATTGAGTATTGATACGTGTTTATGATTATTACCATTTTGTTACAGACACCAAGAAAAGTATTGTTCCGTCTCTCTCTCTTTAGGGTGGGGATGACGAACGTAAAATTCCCCAGTTGAGAGTTAATAGTACCGTATATCAAAGGGAATACATACCATATAAGAATATCATGTGTCAGTCAAATTTTTACATTGAAGTTAGACCTTATTTCTACAAATTTTAAAACCTTGTATTTACTATTTACTATTTACTATCTACATATATATATATATATTCCAGTTTGTTTTGTATGGGAAATGTGAAGAGTATGGCCCATACTGTATGGAGTATGTATCGATGTATCGTGTATATGTAAGTTGTAGAGCACATGTACTTCTGTACTGGTGTAATTCAAACAAAGTCACAATTCTTCTTATCTAGTGTAATATGAATATGTTGAGTGTCTAATACAGGATGATTAGATTGAGTTGTATTCCTTTTCTTCCAAATGAGAAAAAATATGAACATAAATGTCAATTGTATTTACATCATTTCTCCCTTAATATCAGTAAACCTACAGATAACATATAAACCGTATCTCTATTCTCCATACTCCATACAATACATCTACGTTACTCTGTTTAGTGCTTAGTTATTGTAATTTTTATAATTAGCTTAAATTCAAATTGTTCTATGTACTATAAACTCGTAAATAAAGTAAACACGATATGTAGTATGTAGTATGTAGTATGTAGTACATTATTGATACATTGGAAAATTGTAAACATTAAACAAAATACCCAACCTATATTTTACATTTTACTTACAATTTTTAACTTTAAATGAGATTTAATTTTTTTGACCATGTTTATTTCTCCATGTTTATTTTAAGTTATTACTACTAACTTTAGTTTCAAGTTTTAAGTGTGAAGAGCCTCAAGTATCAGTGACTCAGTAATTACAAGTTTGCTGTGTTATTATTGATAGTTTATTAGAGTTTGCAATTGACGATGGTGATATTTTGGTGTACTTTTGAATTTATATTTGGTGTATCTAATTTTTTAAATTAATTAAGCTTTTACCAAACTCAAAACTTAAATAAAAGTTTCTAGTTCTTGTTTCTTGTGTCACATATCACATGTAATAAATACTCAATACATTTCAATATATGTTGATTATTTGTTTTATATTGATCTGGAATCAGGAAAGACTAAAGACACAAATGCAAAAATTATTTATTTTTATCTCATATGCTTCCCTAGTTAATTTTCTTATAATTTTATATTAGAACCAAGACTCTAATGTAGAATGTATAAACATCTTGATTCATCGCTCATCGTCCAAGATTTTTATTTGCTTAATATTTACAAATGTTTATACTAAATGCACATGAGAATGGAGTAGTAGCATGTATTCTTGAATAAGAATTTATGATAAATTATCATCAATAAATGTATTGAATTATGAGGGCACTACTGGGCACAATATACAGAAAGAAATATACACAACATTACACTCTATATTATATGTACACTCAATAGTAAATAACCATATAAGTAAGTATTTATATTTTTGTGTACAAACTACAAACACTATAACTCCAAGCAACGTGCTTTTCCATTTTACATAATATAGTGTGAATCTTTTATCTTTGAAAAAAAATCACATAGCACGTACGATGGTCCAAAAATCTGAGTTACAAGTCAAAAGTATTGAGAATTGATCATTAATATAGACGTGAATATCTGTATCACAAAATCGCATAGCAATATAGAGCAATTAAATTTTTTTTAATGTTCAAAGAGCAATGGGGATGATTAACAAAGTTTCACAGTGCAGAAAGAACAGGAACAAGGGCAAACGTTAGACTTTAGAATTTAGAATGCAGTGTGTAGAGTGTAGATAGAAGTTGAAAACGAAGATTGCAACCTAATTTAATGTGAAACTTTCCGTTGCATGTAAATCTTTCTTCTCTCTGCTTCTTTCTCTTTTCTTTCCCCTAAAGTAACATGTATAAAGCATAAAGTATTAATATTATGTACTAGCTGTAGCACTACAATTCACATTTTATTATCTGACCCAAAGTAAGTAAGCATATTGCCTATATAGTATATATATATAGCATAAAGCATAATTTTAAGTATATTTTTGGAGACTTCTGAAACTACACGTATAATATATAATACAAGTAAAAACCGCCCGTCACATGACGGGCAACATAATTTCTCAAAAACTTCGTATCCGATGGCTCAGCAATCTGTAGTTTTCATGTTATCCAGCACAGAATTCTACTGGCGC
>JAQGBH010002580.1:0-23665 GCA_034698265.1 Sminthurinus aureus
TGGAACGGAGTTCCTATTTACTTCCATCCACACACATGTGGGAAAAGCGTGATTTTAGTGTTGGAGCCGATTTTTTAAAAACCACTCAACCGATTTCGACCAAATTTTCCTGGTACACGTGGACTATGGTGAACTCGGTGGGGTTGCAGTTTGGTTACCCAACTCGACCCCCTTTAGGTACTTATGCTCGAAAAACCTACTTTTTTGGCTATTTTTGACATACAAAAGTGTGACAGGGGCGTTCGCATATGTCGGCGTCGCCAATCGTCTAGACTTTGGTATATTTAAATAGTACGGGTACAGTGAATAATGCACGCCGAAACCGCATTGCAATCGGTTGCATAGAAAAAAAGTTACAGCCCTTCAAATATTCCTCATTTTCAAAAATCGAAAAATGGTTTTTTGACCATTCTGACCAAACCGATTGATTTAAAATCATGAAATTTTGCAAACAATACTTCTACTGCATGCCATAACTAGTAAAGTTTAAATATTGGAAATTTTCGAATCACCCAGCGACATATCGAGATATATTAAATTTCGAGGATTTTGCTTCATAGGGGTAAAAATCAAATGTGTGGGCAAGGCTGTATGGCACATTTTCTACCCGATCCCAACAATATTTGGTACATTGAAGCTCCTAGAACCACTTATGACGCATGTGCAAAGATTTTGTGGTAGTTCAAAATTTACGCTCACCCGAAGCAATTTACCAAACCCCTACAAAAATGGACGTTTTTTAGAAAATTTAAAATAACAAAATCGCTGTTTTATCTCTTATCGATATAAATTGCACTATTTTATCATGTCTACATGGAACTCCGTTCCTCAGACCTGCTTGCAGGTTCTTTCTAATTTTTGTATTCACCTCTGCAGGTTGTAACCTCTCACACTTTACATATAAGGTATGTTCAATCCATTGTCCATATTCCATATTCCATTCGTCAGCATCAAATGTCAGCATGTATCAAGTCCACTGTACAATGTACAATACATGTATACATGTGTACTTTTTGAAGTCTCTCCCCATTTTGAACACAGAAAACAAAAACCTCAGAACGTTCTCATCAAAATCAGATTTATAAGAAAACTCATCATTGCTTCAACTTTTTATTGTTTTACAAAATATTTTTAATACTAGAAACTAGAAATAATTCAAATTAAAGCCGCACTTTGCATTAATAAGCGCGTGATATTTTCAAGTATTTGAAAATTAAAAAGGACTCGAGGCAAAAAGAAGTATTGTTTTATGCCTAATGCTTTACTTTCATGCATACTCCATACTCCAGTCAGGTTTGGCATATCCACAATCCACAAGCTACATACTTGAAGGAATCGGATAAAGGAATGTTTTTGTATATTCACCTAGGGAGAGAATTAGTTCTCTCCTCCTTCAATCAAAATCTTGCATTTATAATCTATATTCTGTATTCTGTATCTGATGCGTAAAGCGTAAAGCGTGAAGCTTAAAGCGTACAGAGCGTACAGAGCAAAGAGGCCGAGCCAGTTTCTGTGTATATTGTGTATTCACGAGACTAGATAACACCAAAGTACTTAGAGCTCTCTAGTAGTTGACATGCACCCTGTTTGTGTATAATGTATAATACTTGGTACTCGGTACTCAAACTTGCATGATGATGATCTGTTTCTATCTCAAACTTCTTCTCACTCTAGATTCTACAGTCTACAGTCTACACTCCAGAATCCTGAATCCTTCCTACTGATATTACCTATACAAAAGTGGAGAAGCAAAAAGGTCTAAGACAAAGAAGGAGACAAGAGTTCAATTCATCCAAACTCAAAACTCCTAACCAGACTCCGACTCTGACTCATTTTTTATTACAGCCTTTACGTCTCGTTAGCAACCTCATGCTTCTTTTTCTCTTGACTTGTTCTTCTGCTTGTTGCTTGTTAAGGAGGAACGCCTTGTATAATCACACATCATCAAGTGTACACAATACACAACAAGCTGGAATATTCATATTCCAACCCGTCGTCTTTGATTCTCCATTCTCCATCAATTGGCCGATGGGAGGAAACAATGGACTGATGACTTGTGATAAAAGTAACACGCATACGGAATACATGCTCCTTGCCTCTTGCCGTGTACTGTACACTGTACACTTTACACTGTACACTTTACACTGTAAACGCATGCATTAGTTGTTCAATTTACCATTTCAAATATTAACTTATCCTCAGGAGTCAAGAGCAACAATTTTTTGCGACTAGTTTTATTCTATGTGTTTTCAAGTGCAAATATTTAGGCGAGTATATTTATTTATTTACTGTTCATGTATGCACATCACGAACAAACAGGAATATGAATATGAATAGGCATAAAATAACCACAGTAATATAATAAGCCCACTCGAGCTCAAACTCTATCATCATCATATTAATTTTACGAGTAAGTGTGCAGAATCAGGTATAATCGTATAATAGACGGATAATTTACTCAACGGAGCTTAAAGTCATAAATCGCATGATATCATACCAAAGTCACTCTGATAGAATGCAGATGTGAAGAGCAAATGTATTAGAAATCAGAATGTTTTTAAAAGTACATACGACAAAAATAACTAGCTTATTTGTTATTTGTCTTTTTCAACAATAGATGGAGACTTTTGATTTTTATACAAACAGGGGTTACAGCGGTTGACTTTCTTTTTGTCGCAAGTTTTTATGATGACTTTTATTCAACATAATTTCTCCCCTTGTAGATTCTCACAATACCAATGGTCAGAATCTAGAATATAGAATTTACACTCGATGCTCATTTTCAAAATTCAAAGTCAAATAACTCTGCACTGTAAAATTGGGTTTAATGTTGACTGACTGATATCAAAAGTCAAAAGTAACATCTACATTCAACATTCATTCACACAGTTTCAGTTTCAGTTCCAGTTCCAGATTACCAAAATGATAAGAACACGTCGTCAAAAATGGAACTCTAATTTGTGTCCACGCCTCCATTCTCTATTCTCTAGACTATAGTATATTCTACACGTTATACATTCGACAGCATTTCCCTTCCAACAATCTGACAAGGATTGGATCGAGGTAAAACAAGAGAAGGGAAATTGTACAAACTACAAACTGAATCATGATCAAAATAATGATAAAAATTACCTGTTTTTACCCTGTACATTTTTTATAATATCGTTACTCTAGCAATTCTAGCATGTCTCTGCTCATTCTAGCAATAATAATGTATTATGTCTCTTGTACATGCAGCAACAAACAAGAACACATGTATGTAAGCATGTACAAAGGACGAACGAACAATGTCGATTTGTAAGCATTCCACATTATATTTGTTACGGTTACGGCTACGAGTACGGCTTGTGGCTCGATGCATGATCAACCAACAATCTACAGACTGAACTGGAGTCTAGAATCATTCTTTGCTGAAATTATTATGTAATTTTTACTCTGTAATTTTCCATACAGTAAACTTTCACGTAAATTAAACACACAATATTACAATTTTATATCATAATGACATTTCATCATATGCTTTCCAACCAAGGCGCTAGCCATTTGTTTTGTTTTGTTTGTTTTCCTCCTCTAGTTTTATAAATGACTCTTGCTCTTTATAAGCAAACTTAAGTGAGGTAATGAAAAGGATTAATAAGAAATAGAAAAAGACTGTTATTATTATTACTTTAAGAAATTGTACATTTACATTGTACATTGTACATTGTAGCATGTGTTTAAGTTAGCCTCTGACGATTAGTGATAAAATGGCCATTCCACATTTCATTTCACTCTTTCATTTTTCAGCATTTTAAAATGCGAGTCACTTTTAAAAGCTTATGCTCAAGTCTCAAGTCTCTTTCAGTATTGATATGCATACATTTATTGTGTGTGTGTAAAAGAGTACGCAGAATTTATTGTACAATTTACGATTTGAAGCTGAAGTAGCTGTGAAAGTGAAAGGTAGACAAATATCTACAACTCGTTTATCATAGAGAAAAGTAGACAAATAACTTGAAACTTGAATGCGAGTCATACACTAGACACTAGACCAAGTGCAAAACTTGACTTTTGACTTTATACTTTAGTATTTTGTATACGTATGGTAAATTTTCTTCTAATTTACGAGGACAAGATCTTTGAAAAACTTTGAAACTTGGTGTACTCTTTGGGTTTTGGCTTTTAAAAATTTAAATGCATGGGAGATGAGTTGATTCTAGTTCTAGTTCCAGTCCAGTCTCGTCTAGGCCAAGCTCAGTTTCTAGTCCGGCAAACAAATCTTATTCTAGTGTGTTGTGTATGGTGCATGGTGCATTGTACTTTGGGTTTCATGTCAAAATACCGACAAAAATAGTCCGACAGTCAAATAACCGACACAAAAATACCGAAATTAAAATGGCCGACACGACTAAAATACCGAATTGGAAATTAACCGAAAGTAAAATGTCCGACCCCCAAAATACCGAAATTCCAAAAAGTCCGACACCTCTAAATTTGAAAATATTCACAAGTCAAATGCGTTGAGATTGAAAAATCGGTGGTAATCAAAACATTAAATGGCTGCTCATTTTTACAGAGAAGATCACAATTATGTTACAAAATGAATTTATTCCTATACATTTAAGAAAAGACAACTGTTCGTGGTGTGTAATGTTGTATACACACATCATTTGATTTAATTAGCGTAGTCAGTCAACGTTCGTGCATTCCTTGCTTTTTGCGCTCAAAAGTGAATTCACTGCACTAAAAAATTACGAAAATTTGATATTAATTTTCATATGAAAAATGAACATCCTTTTGTTTTGATCTGATCCTCTTCTTATTACATCATACTACGGTAAAAGTAAAATAAATCATAATCATTTTCCATTTTCGGCCTGGACTAATCTTAATCATCAATCTGCAATAACATAAAAAACTAACGCGTTTTGCCGCAGATTATTTCAATCGAATAGGAAAAGGTAAAAAACATACAAGTTTGTAAATTCATTAGGTTACTTATGTTTTCATTTTCTATTTCATTCATACAAAACGAAGTTTGATACAACTAAAGAAAATTTACATGCACATACATAACATGAAAATGTACTTATCTTTTATCTACTACGATTTACGTTCATAATAATAATTATTATTGCAGCTCACCCAGCTCATCGTGATACTGTGAATAATTGTCTCCAGATTGGACAAAAACTTAATTAAAAACTCCATATTCATCTTAAATTTTGGTTCTTCAGTCTTTTATACAATTTTGGTTCTCTTGTGAAGGTTTGTGTTTTGAATTTATTCCGATTCAATTTGCCAAAAAATGCTTTTAATTCATGTAATTTAAATTTAAATGGTACAATACAATTTTAGGTCCTATGACTTTTTGTGTAAGTATAAGTACGTGTATGTGTATAATAGTTATAAATGTTTCTTAATTTATACAGAATACAATGGAATTAATAATGGGACAGAAGGGAAAGAATCAACTTGTTATTGGTGGTTATTGCTTCGTTAAGGACAAACAAAGGAATGACAAAATTTATTGGGTATGTGAAGAATATAGAAAAAGAAGAAATGGAATTCAATGGAAATGTCCTGCTACTGCTCAAACAAATTCGGCTGCCAATGAAGTGTTTCCAATTCCAGATCCAAAAAAGAACCATAACCATGTTCCAGATTTGGCAAGACTGGAAGCTAAAAGAATATTACATGAGGTGAAAACAACAGCAAAAACTACAACAAATGACCCAAAAGTAATTGTTGAGGACATTTCTGTTGACCTTTCACCTGCTATTCAAGGAATTCTTCCATTACCTGAGCAGATGATACGAGTAGCTCAAAGAGCTCGTCAACACGAGCACTATCCGATTGGAAATCCATTGTCACTGGAAGAATTAATCATCCCTCAAAATTACCAGGTGACCAGAAGTCGAGGTGAAGATATTCAGTTTCTTCTATACGATTCTGGTGAGGAATCCGGACCAAATAGGACACTTTTGTTTTCCACTGCTCGGAACCTTCAGTTCTTACAAGATTGTCCTAATTGGTTTTGTGACGGTACATTTAAGGTTACCCCACCTCTTTATCAAGGTCGAGGTCAACTTTTCACGGTGCATGGATTAAGGTAAATTGAACTATTTAATACAAGTATACAGAATATAGATTGAACTGTATTTATGTATATTGATACATATTATGTGTGCAAATACTAAATTTATTATTTATTATTATTTATGCATAGTATATGTGTAAAACTAAATTTATTATTTATTATATTTACACTCATATCTATATTAAATGTATTTTTATATGCATGATTTATTCTTCACATGTGTATGTGTCTCTTTGTGTACACTTACAGGCAAAATCGCTGTTTGCCTTTGGTTTATGCACTACTTCCATCTAAAGAAGAAGCCACCTATAGAAATGTATTTCAAAAGATAATGGAGATTCATCCTGCTCTACAACCTCAAACTGTCACTTTTGATTTTGAACAAGCACTTTTCAATGTGATCTCTAATGATTTTCCTAATGCAAGAATGAACGGATGCTTGTTTCATTTTGGGTAAATTACACAACAAAAAAACTTTACATATTATTCCAAAATTGAGTATTGTTTGTATATATATCAGCAACTCTTGTGTCATTATAGTAAACAAAACCAATGGGATGGGATTTTAAAAATTCGGGTGAACTTTTGAGGGTGCGGGTTTTGAGTATGAATTTTTGAGGGTGCGGGTTCTGAGGGTGAATTTTTGAGGGTGAGAAATTTATCTGAAGAAGCTTACATTGCATGCAACTGTGTTTTGTATTTTGCAAAATCTGAATCGCTCTTTTGTTATGTGCATGCAGTAATTGTTTTAAAATAATAATTAAGAACTAATTTATTTTTTGGTATGTTATTAAAAATGCACTAAAAACTTATTATTATTTTTGTGCGATTATGTCAATAGGCAGTGCATTTGGAGGCATATTCAACAACTACCACAGCTCTCATCTAGATATAAGGAAGATCTTGATTTTCAATTAAAAAGCAAGTATTTAATGGCATTGGCTTTCGTACCTGTAGAAAAGGTCATAATAGTTTATACTCAAATGATAGAATGGCCTTTCTTCACTGACAATGAATTTGCCCCCTTACTTGATTACTTTGAAAAAACCTGGTTGGGGTCCTTAGATAGAAGAGGGCGTAGAAGAGCACCGAGATTTCCTATTGAACTCTGGAATTGTTACCAAAGAACTCTTAATGGAGAAGCCAGGACCAATAATTACATCGAAGGTTGGCATAGGGGATTTGCATCTGCAATGGGAGCATCTCATCCAACAATTTGGAAGTTCATCGACAAAGTCAAGAAAGAGCAAAGTCTTACCGAATTGAAAATTGAGCAGCTGAATGCTGGCCGAGATGGGCCGCTTGGACGTCGAGTTTATCGAGATTTGTCTAGGCGTCTTGTCAATATAGTTAGAGACTTTGAGCAGAAAGAAAATAATATCGAAGATTATCTTCGAGGGATTTCTCACTGTTTAAGTTTCGGTGTATAATGTTATTCTATAGAGTAGTCTTATCTAGTCAAGTCTGTATACTTAAGCACATTTGTGGTTTAATTGCTTAGTATGTGTCTTTTAAGCATAATATGTTATATTACAAAATTTTTAAGCCTTGTTAGTTGTAAATTAAACATACATACATACACATAAATATACATAAATTAGTCATGTGTATAAACTTTCCTTTCTGATAGCATTTATTATTTTTATTTTCAAGCATTTAAGTATTTTATGTCACTTTATATAATGCTATATTTCTGTACGGTTGCGAAAAATTCTCGTTTATGCACTAGATTTTTTGTGTCAGCTGTTAAATTTGTTTCAAAAATTTAGGTTACAATTGTTTATTTTAGTTTCCACCAAATTCTGAGATGACTAAATAAGATTTAAAGTAGTTCATGGTGCATTTTGTATATACATTCAGTTGTAAGAAATTAAATGAATTATCTCATAGATTTTACTTCTTTCATACCTGAAAACGTTTTTCAATATAACTCAGTACTGTTTATTTTTTAGTGTATTTGAATAATTTTCATATTTTGCACACCTTTTTTTAATGTATAATACGTTTATTAATCTATTAGTATACAATATACAAAGTCTTAGTGTTTACACTGTTTACAGTAGATTTTATTTTATGTCGGGATTTCGAAATTCGGAATTTTTGTGTCGGTTTTTTTGTAATTTCGGTATTTTTTCATCGGAGTTTTTCGTGTCGATTTATTCACAAGTCGGTATTTTTGTAATGTCGGTCACTTCGGTTTCGGTATTTTATTGTCGGTTATTTAGCTGTCGGATTTTTTTTGTCGGTATTTGAACGTGATACGTGTACTTTGAATATTTTACTCTTGCAAATAGTATTATGGACAATGCACATGAACAACACGACTGAAAGTGAGACGGAGAAGAAATAAAAATTGTTCTTCTTTTTAGTCTCTTTTAGTGGAATGGAGACAGGTGGAAATAATATTCAGTTTTTATGGCACTACAACTTTAAAACTTGCTTTAACCTTTGTGCTTTCCAGTGTATGAATAATGCTCAGTGCTCCAGCTAAGTGAGTATTAAAAGCAAGTAATTTGAATATCTAGTTTTTCTTCGAACTGGAAAATGGACAAATTGTAATTGTAAAATAAACACGTCGTATGGTAGTTGTAGGCTCCCGGTGAGATCTCGTCCAATGCCAATACTAGTGCCATTGTTGGATGTAGAATATGGTGGACAGCACAAAAATACATGTAAAATTAAAGCGATGTATAAAATGGCCACTTGTGTACATATCAGTACAATTCGTATTTCGTACCCGTCGTCTTATATTGTAGAAGATTTGTGATTTTTGGTGGTCATTATTTTAAGGTGCCATGTGTTTTGAATTTTGACTCTTGCCTTTTCAGTTTGTACAAAAATACTTGAAAAAAGTAGGCAAAATCTCAAAACCTCAGGCTCAAAGACTGAAAGACAGAAACATTGTAGGAATTTGAAAAATTGATTTAAAAAGAAACTAATGAACGTTTTAAATGAGACCACATCTGTAATGTGCAGTGTGTAGTCAAACATTTTCCTCATTTAAACGAGAAAATTATCTTTCTTGATGAACACATGATGCCGATATGAGTAGGGTGTTCAGTGTTCAGTGTACACTGTACATTGACAAAGTATAGTGTATAATATATTGGGGTACAGAGTTAAAATGTAATAAAAGAAGTTTGTCCGTCGTCTGCTATCTGCCACTGTGCCCCTGATATTTTTCGTGGCACATCCTTCGTTCACATTTCCCCAAATACGATCTGTCACTATGACACTGATGTTGATACTGGATGTTGGTTGTTTCTTCATTCCTTTTTCTTTTGCTCCTACTTCTGTTCCTGTTGATGCTTGTGTTGATGTTGATGTTGATGTTAATGTTAATAGTGGTGTGGTGGGATGACTTGAGGTTACTCTGAGATTGGAATAGGCGGGCAAAAGTGACAGAATGCTCAATGTTCAAAGCTCAAAGCTCTTGAAATACTCAGTTTACAAACACCTTATCACATTTCAAAGCTAGAGCTGAAGCTGGAGTATGAGAACCCTAAACAAGTCAACCAAATATCTTTAGAGAAAATTCAAAGTCAAAGACAAAGGCAAAGACAACGAAAGAAAAAGAAGACGATGAAAATGAGAATGAAGGGAAAAGGCAAAGCGGAGGAAGAGAACCAAAAAGAAATTCAATGCTAAAGATACTTTGGATTTGGATCCACACATAGAAAAGCACATACACACGAATCTCACATCTGGGTAGAAAAAAGAGACAAGTCCACAAGCTATATTATTATTATTTTTATTATTATTACTGCTACTATATATTACGTATTATGTAGCATCTCAGTGACAAACCCCTCCGCCCTTTTACTCTCTGACTTTAAAAAATGTCCCCATACTTCATACCTTGACACTGGTTCTGATTCTGGTATTTTGGAATTCCAACGGTACGTATTATGTATCCCATCTCTTTAACTCTCATGCTCGTTTTGAATTTGAGCACAGAATTTGTGTACACTGTAGTGCGAAGAAACGCTGAAGCTGAGATCATGAGCTACAAAGGCATCAATTGATTTGAAAAAGTCACACAGAGATAAAATAAATGTGTATGTAGTTTGTAGTTTGTAGATTGTAGATATACATTATGATATATTTATTTCTCATATAATATTACAAAATATTTTATGATAATATTCATGTGTATGCAGTGTGCTACGTTATGTATTATATTTTATTTATACATGAGAAATGAGAAATTATGAATGAATTTTTGAATACGGATAATGAAGAAAGAGACCGTGTTACAAGTTACAAGTTGAACCGACGAGTCTCTCACATTATAATAAAATGATGATGATTATTGATATTATGAGAGGAAGCTGTTAAGTTTCATGTTTTCAAGTTGAATCCTGTAATCACAAGTCAAAAGCTGCACTATAAATTTTACACCACTTGTCTCCTCTTTCATTTCTTTGGTTTATAGAGTATAAAGTATAAAGTATAAATAAATAAATAAACTTGTTGTATTCAAAATCTAAAGGTCAATTCTTCGGTCAAGTACGGTAGTAAATTTCAGTGGTTATCTTCACTTCATATGTCTGTTGACTCTCGACTCTAGACTCTAGACTCTAGATTCTCGATGCTCAACGCTCAACTCTCAACTCTCAACTCAAAAAGTTGAGTACGATTACACACAGCACACAGCCTTCTTACTACACGGTTGACCTACAACCTTTCTCGAGTCTTTCACAGTGGCTGTTGAAAAATGTAGAATGTAGATTGTAGATTGTAGATTGTAGATTGTAACTACTCATATCAGTATACACATTACACATGTGAATATAGAGTGTTGAGTGTAGAAAGTATAGGTTAGAGTTTGTAGAGTATAAATCTAAATGGATATGGAGTGGGGACAGTTTTGTTTTCTGCTCTGATTTTGCCATGCCATTTGGCCACGGCTGTTTCATGTCCTTTCACACTGGAATCCTATTATAACATATTTTGTACAGTTATAATGTCTTCATCTTTCTCAAATTCTCAAATGTGCGGTGATACGGTGAACAGTGTACAGACTACAAACTATAGACTATGTATGTAATAATATGTATCATGCGTAATGGGATTCGGAATGGGAATAGGCATTATTATTACTATTTTTTCCAAATGTGTATATGGATATTTCCTCCTGAATTCTGAGCCTTTGCATGGTATATGGTAAATGGTAAATGGTGTGGATGGTGAATGGTGAATGGTGGATGGATGGATGCAAGGAAATCGACCGCACCGTGTGTATAATGGTAATTCTCTATTCCTGCCTTCCCGTTTACTTTAATGAGGTGCTAACTAATGAGCCTTGCCTTTGACTTTGCACTTCTTTCTCCTTCTCCGTCGTCTTCCTCCTTTTTCCATCCAACATCCAACATCCAGCGTTCAATAGTCAATGCTCACTCCTCATTTTTTTCTTCTTCATCTCCCATTCTGTGTATTTAGTTTCTCTGCTAGAAATAACATTTGTGTCCTGCTGTACCTTATGATGTTATGGTTTATGCTCATTGTACGCAACCTACACACTACGACTAAGCTATGTATTGTATAATGTAGAATACATTGTTTTTTGTACAAGTATTACTTATGTGTCGTTCTGTTTCTGTTCTTTTTTCTTTCCTTCCGCTCTCTTTCTGATGACTGTAGTTTTGGTTCTGGTTCTTTCGTTATGCCATGTTGTCTCTTGCACACTGTATTTTTTCTCGGATTCCCTATCGGATTTTCAGCAATTAGCAGCTTCAACAAGTCAAAGGATAATGAATGACGCTTCGAGTTCCGAGTTTCAAGTTGTGACTTATGCTACATGCGATACTTTTGGTTGCACTAATACTAATTTTGGAATATTTTCTTTTAATCTCAACACTATTTTCGTTTCCTGTACCATCAACCATCAAGTATCCAGAACCAAACCAAACCAAACCATGATACACTGTCTGATATTTGAGAAGGACGCAGACAAAAATTTCCGTTTGGGCATAAATACTGTCACTGCGTTTGTACTTTGTACTGAGTACTGAGCAGTTCGTAATTCGTAGGTAGCAAAAAATTCCTGGTATTCTCATTTAATTTTCATTTATGTTCACATTTGTGATTTCAGCTCATGCACATTGCACATTGTACATATCAAGTTCTCCATGTCATTAAATTAAAATATTATCCTAGAAATGGTTAACGGTCAGAGCGAAAATTATTTACACACTTAAAATAACACATTTCTAATCCTCAACTCTCAAGTCTCAAGTGTAAACTATTGAATGTGCATTGATTATGAATTTTGTCTAGCTTACAAAAAATTACAAATTCCATCTCTCGAAATACCCAATGTTGCAAATTATTTTTTCTTTCATGATTTATTCAAGGAATTTGGATTATCATTAGACATTAAAATCACTGGAATTATTTTACGCCTATAACCTATAAATAGTAAGTAGTCATAATTATTATTGGTATTACACGGAAAGCGGAAATATCTACTAATAATAATATAATATTTTTTTCCTAATATATAATAGGACATTTGTGCTAATGTATACTACACACCAGTTAACGATGAATGAATAGAATAGAATTTACACTTTGAAAGTATCTAATATTTCCTTACAGTCACGAGACATCTGACTCATACTTCATGCTTCATACTTTATAGTTTGTAGTTCGTGGTTCGTATTCATGATTTTGCTCCTCTATTATTATTACAACAATTAATGTGGACTATTAGCTGGATGAATAGTGAAGAGCGAACTGTAAATAGCCTGTTATATAAAATGTAAAATGTATTACAAGTAGATATTACGAGGAGAATAGTTGAAAAGTTACGAATATCCGTCCTCCTAAATATATTATCATTATTATTACTCTTCCAAGGAGAATGAGAATATGACATTTTGTTCTGTAGTCTGTAGTGTTCTCAGATTGGAAACGAAAGTGCGTATAGAACTCGGATAGAAAGATTGTTTCAATGGGAAGTCACATTCAAAGTTGTATGGAGTATGGAATATGGAATATGGAGTTGAAGTCAGAGAGTACAGCTTATTTCTGTATAGTGGGAAACGGAACAAAAGATTCGTAGGATCTTTGAATTGAGAAACGGATGAAAATTCGGGAGGGAATGAAAGGACCAGGGACCTTATATTAAAGAGTTAAAGAGACTCTTGTGTAAAGTGTAGAATGCAAAGTGTAGAATGCAAAGTTTAGAGTGTAGAGAGAGAAAGAGACAATGCACAATACAATTTAAATTGATAAATTGAGGCACTAAACGAACAAGTGGGAGAAAAGACAAGAGAGAAGAGGGGTTAAGGTATTTACGAGTACAAAGGCAATACTGTGTAATCAAATTTAAGGAGAGTAAGAGGGAACATCTTTTGAAGTTCCTCCTTGTCCTTTGTCGTTTGTCCCTTCTCCCTTCTGCCTACTCCTCCGTTCCAACTTGCAATTTGATTTCCAAAAATAAATATGCACATTGTACAAAATTAAGGCCTACGAAATTAAGCTGATATAATGTATCATGTACAATAGGAGCGTAAGAAAAGAAGAAATGTGACTCTAAACTCGGGATTCCTGGATTCTAGGCTCTAAATTCTCGATGATTCTATTTTCCTTAATCATTTATTGATCTTTTGATTTGCCCCTTTCTAAAGAGGCATCAGAGTACGAAATTAGCTCCCAATTTCCAATTTAAGACATTATTGCTACTTCCCATTGACAACGTTGCAAAATATGGAATATATGGATATGGAATATGGAATTTCAAACTAACACGTTGTAATTTCCTTAATGGTTCTTCACTCTTTAGTCTTCGTTCTACAAGTTTCTTATTTTTAATACCTGTAAAAACACCGGTACCAGCAAATTTTGATTTTAAATAAAAATGATTACTGTTAAAACGACGTAAAATTGCTCACTTGATAACTATTTTAACTCCTTTTCCATTTTCAATGGAGCTTTTAAAATTACATTAAAAATTGAAATCTATTCTTTTTCATGCTTAAAAAATGCTGAAGTGTATGTCTCTGTAGTACAAGTTAAAATTGTGCGATGCAAAGTTTACATGATGATGGAATTGTAAACAAGACATACGTGTTCTGAGGAAGTACAATCTGTTTCCGCAGCTATTGACTGTCTACATTTTATATTCTACGTTGTACATTGTGAATTGTGCAATGTGCATTCTATATGGAAGGGCAAAGATTGTTTATAAGGAAGTGCATAATATGCATACCATAAATAGGAAGTCGGTGAAAAGAAAGCACCATAAACTCTAAACTCTGCGTGTACATTTTACATTACACGGATAAGCTGAAAGCCCTGGAAAGCTCTTCTTTTTCTTTTTCTTCTTCTTCTTTTGACTTGTTGACTTTACCAAGTTAAGACAAAGGGACTCTAGATTCTAAATTCTAAATTCTGGATTCTGGGGAGATTTTCCGTGTTAGTTTAGACCAAACCAGGTTATTTCATTGTGCTGTATTTTATTTTTCTTGTTTTGGTACTGAATACAATCACCATATTAGGAATTTTTGTTCCGTACTCCATACTGCGGATAAATACTCGACAGCCCGTGTTTTCTCAAGTTTTATTCCCCATTTTTACTCAGAAAACACAGACTAGAGTTTTAATTTTAGTGTCAATTATTCATTGTCGTCATACATAGTTTCTCCATGTATGTTTCACTATCCATCTTATACAATGTGCAATGTACAGTGTACTCCCATGCAGTTTTTTGTTTTGTAAATTGGACTGGTGTTTGGCTTGTTTTGCCTTGGATCGGCATGAAATGTTCAGGTCGTAAACTAAAACAAAATTCAGAACGATTGTTATTAGTAAATTCAGTGCAACCCGGATTTTCCAGGGAAAATCAAAATCGGGGTAGTAAAATTCAATATGTAAAATCTAATACAGTTTATCTACAGCTTCCGTGCACAGAGAAAGTATTTACAATGTAAATTTCCCGAGCATGTTTGTGAACCTTGAGAGTCATAAATAAAAATGTGCATCATACACAAACACACATGCATGCATGCGTACGTACATCAGCAATAATAATAATATGTAAAAGCGGTGGTAGCCGAGCAAAAAGGGAAAATCAGAAACCAGAAGTCCAAAATCAGAGTGGAGTGCGACAATACAGATATCCCAGTTAAAGGAAAAGGAAAACAGGAGGAGACGAAAGAGCCGTAATTGTTATGAAGGGGTTGACGTTGACCAGTTCACAAGTATGGAAAACTGAATCAGAGCCAAACCAAACCATAGCATAGTTCAAACTCCTTTTACCATCAAAATTGAATCTGTCTCCGTATTTCGTATTCCGTAGTCCGTAGTCCAGGATCCATAATCCATACTTGAGTCAACTTGTGTAGAAGAGTAAAAGTGCTTGTGGAAAATGGAAAATATATTATTACTATAAAACTTTATGCATGTTTATGCAGGTCTGTGCCTTGTCATAATTGAGTATCTTTGCCTCGGCTCACTCACTCACTCAGTTTGTTGGTTGTTGGTTGGACTGTCCCCTCCATTTCAACGTTCCGTTTTATCGGAACCTTTTTCCTGAACTCTCCACTCTCCACTGTGCATGCATAAAACGTATTATGATTGAAAAAGCTTCGCACCATTCACAATCCAAATAAACGTACATATTTACGTATTTATTTTGTATGCTGTGTGTACAGTGTACAGTGTACAATTTACATTGGAAAATCTACATACTTCCCGTCTACTGTATGTTGTCTGTAGTCTGTACATGTGCGTAGGGCATTTCAGTTCAAGTTCAGCTCAAGTTTGTTTATATGCTCTCTGTTTGGTCTGCTATAGGATATAGGGTATGGAGTATGGAATATGGAGTATAGGGTAAGATGAGAGGCTGTTGGAGTATTCATCCTCGCTTCTCACACACAGATACTCTCTCTCTCTCTCTCGTTCTCTCTCTCTTCAGTCTGTCGTAAGTTGTCGAGAAGCACAGACGTTGTATTCTGTCTGTCTCAGAGAAATTTTCAACGTGCTTAACCGCTTGTCCTCAACTACTTTGCCCTGTACTTTGTACAGCTTTTACGGATTAAATGTAATACCACTCTGTATTTGTATTACCTCACACTTTCTTATATTGAATCCAATGGGATTTTATTTTATTTTATTATCGTGTCCGACTCGTATGTACTGTAATTTTTTGTGCTCTGTGTCTTGTGTCTAGTATCTAGTGCCTAGTGTTCAGTGGGATTAAGGTATAAAAGTTTCTTTGGACGATAAGAGTTTTGTCCACTTTGTTGGTCCAACTACTATAAGACAACTATACGAGGTGACCATTCTGCTACAAGAAAACCAGTGGATCAAATTTAATTGTGAACCTTTGTGGACAACATAGCATATTGCATTTCGATTTGGATCACTTTGGATTTAATTGTATCTGCACAACTTGGATATTTTCACATTATGTGTGCATTTTGTATTCTGCATCAGTCTACAACATAAACTGATCCTTTACAAAATTTGTTGAAAAAGTGTAACATGAACTTTTTATAAATTTTTCCGTGTTAAAAACTGTTTAAATGAGTTATTAAGCGTATTCAGTGTAAATGACTAGTGCATATTTGTTTATTGAATATTATAATTCGACTAATTGAAAAGTAAAATGTGAAACAAAAAAAAATTACAAGTAGTGAAATACATGGATTATCGATATACAATTTTTTGGATGGACTGATCAAAACTGAAAGAAATTAATTTAATTTTAACTATCCAGTAGTAGTGGTTCAAAAATAAAAGCTCAAAATGGTTGTGAAAAACCGAGTGGAGAAGATGAGACTGTTCCTCATCCTTCTATCTTGCTCAGTTTGGATTTCATTGACGGAAGCCTCCTTCAATTTGTACTTAAAATCCGAGGAGATGAAAAAAGTCTTTGGTAATTTAACACTTTATTATTACTATCCCCTTATTTTTTGCATTGCATCACAATCATTAAAATTTAAATACGCATAAAGCACATAAAGCATAACCTTTAAAATCATCAACACTGGAGACTGGAGGGAGCATGTCATTAATTTTCATGGTTTTCACTACAAAATAAATACTGCACAAATATTATGTCTAGTATTGAGCATTGAGTTTTTCATATTTTACATTTTCAAACAATATTTATGAGCAAGGTTAAAGGTTCTCGCACTACAATAAATTATGCTCGCGTTATACCAATTATTTGACTAAATATTGAGCGTCAGCATTCAACTAAAATTCAAAATGTATGGAGTTTGGAGTGTTCTACCTTTTTCTTTTGTTGTGGATTGTAGATAGTAGATAGATATAAGCTATAAGAAAAAGGTTCATACTACTAGAATTATGGATTATCTTTGACGCATATTGTGAAGAAATGGGATAAATACTAAATACAGATAGGAGGAACAGGGACGGATCAAATACAATTGAAACAGAAGTAGAAGAAGAAAAAGAAGAAAAGAAAACGGAGAGGAGGAAGGAAAAAACTTTGAGACATTTTGACATTTCTCTTTTCCATGCATTTTCTACCGTATTGTTATTATAGATTTTTGAATTTGGATATGCCCTTTGTTCGTAAATGTGGAACGCTGTGGATTATAGAATTCCATTTATTTATTTACTTATTTATTCTATGCATATTAGAGGAAAAGGCTTGACGCTTGGAGCTTGGAGCTCTAAGCTTAGAGTTTTCTTATTCCTTTTCCTATTCTTTTCAAAGTGCGAGGTGCACAATGCACAAGGCACAATAGACGTATGTGCATTTTGTATTTGTATAAGCGTGAGCAGTGAGCATTGAGGATTGAGGAGTAGTGTTTTCCAATTTTGATTTGATTGACATGTCTTTCCTTGAGCATAAATTTTTACGCAGGTAATAATGAGCAGACAAATAAATGGGCATCCTTTATTATTTATAACATGTGCAGTGCACAACCACAAGAAAAGAATGGTAAAAGTAAATCAGGCAAACTGCCTTTTCCTCCTAAAATACGATACACATTACCGAGGGAAAAAATTGAACCTTTGTCTTTTTCTACATGTAAAAGTGCATAGGGCATCGCAAGATTTGATGTGATATGCTCCAAAGTTTCAAATTTTGGTTTGGTTTCCTAAACCAAAACCAAAATCAAAAATCAACGTTGAAAAAAATTGACATTGCTGTCACTCGGATCTATAGTTCAAGTTTTGAAATTTCCAGTGTGGTTTTCCCTGGCTCATCCCATTTCAAATTTCCATTCAACCTATCCCCAAAAGACATCAAAAATTCTTAGTCTACTTTACATTAAGCACTGAACATAGCCTATGAATATGACATATGTATAGTGTATAGCATGTAGTGTGTATGAATCCAGGAATATTTACATTAGAAAGAAACACGTATTGCATAACATGAGTTTAAACAGGTACCAATATCAGTACCAACTTGTAAGCGGAACCCACAGCTAAAGTCAAAGCCAAAGGAAATACAATCCAGTCCAGTCCAATCCATGGATGATCTATGAGGAGTTGAGTCTTTGGTCTCGAGTCTTGAGTCTCGAGATTCGAGAGTCGAGAGCTCAGGTTTTTTTCTAAAGGTTTGAAAACGAATCGGAGGAAATAAAAGCCACAGGAATGTGTTCCTTGGCTTGGCTACACATTTATTTTTGAAAAGGCAGACAGTCAGTCACGAGATGCATCAGTCGACATCAACAATGCACCATTTTAAACCAAGCCAAACTGAACCAAACCAAAATAGAATACAAATACAAATATAAATATAAATCCACTTTGGTAAAAATCACAGCACATTCTTTTCTTCTATTCTATTCTCTTCACTTCAATATTTTGGTTACCCAGAATAGAAAATGGAAAGAATGAAACCGTCAACTTTTACTGTGACTGTGAAATGTTGGGACTTGAGTCTTGAGTCTTGAGAATTGAACTTGAGACAAACAAGAGAACAGAATGCATCCCATCACATCATATCACATCACATTGCAGCACATGAGATCACTTTGCTATGCAGACATGATTGACAAGTTCAGTGCTTTGAGTTTTGAGCTTTGACGTCATTTCGTGTGAGATGAATTTTAGCTCCAGTCTAGCTGCAGTTTTCTCCATTCCCAATACTCAATACATCCACCTTAAAAGTGTAAACGTAGATTGAATATCTCTGTACTTGTTTTCTCCTCAACTTGATTCTTTTGATGTTTTGATGTGTGGAAGAGAAAGGAAAAGGTTCTTCTTACCTCAAGTCTAGATACTATATACTAGATGAACATTACGCTTTACGCATTACGCATTACACATAAAGCTAAATCGAATCTAAAGCCAAACTACATAAATCCAAAAAATCCAGAGTATCTACAGCCTAAAACCTACAAATATCACTAGAGGTTGGCAGTTGAAAGTTGGCAGTTGGCAGTTGCCATCATCTTCAGCTTAGTTTTATGAGTCAAATAGATAAAAAAGGAAGAAGAATAGAAAAAATTGAGACAACTTGTACGGATCGTATTTGTACTGTGCACAACGTTAAAATGTAAAATGTAAGATGTATTTCTTTCTATTTGTACATACTACATATATTCGTTTTTATTTGAACAAATCTTGTTCTTGTTCTTGTTCTCGTTTTCGTTTTCGTTCTTTATGTATCGATATTCGATATTACGTTTACTTTTTTCATCCTCAGCTTTGTAAATATCATACATATATTTGAGACTGTAGTCAATAGCCAATAGTCAATATTCAATAGTCAATAGTCAATAGTGAGAAGACAATTTAAGTGTGTGGTGCTTGAACTTGGTATATCGTGCATCGTATCCAAATTCAAATGTCGATCAATTCCCTTTCTTTCTTTCACTCTACATAAAATAAATATAGATAGGCAGATAGTTTGTAGAGTGTAAAAGGAAAATAGAATGTACAATGTGTACAGTGTACAGAGTACAAAGTAGAGGTAGGTAATAATAGTGATGTTTCTTGTTTGGGATGTTTCAATGATGATGATGATGATTTCTCAGTTAGTTCTTTTGTTCACTCGGGCTCTAACGAGACAGCCAGACGAAAGACCAAGAGAGCAAGAAAGCGAGAGAGAGAAGTGAAGGAGAAGAACAAGATGGAAAAAAATGTAGAGTGTACATTGTACAGCTGAAAAACGTGTCGAGCAAATATTTCCTTTACATGTGTTATGTGTACTTACGATTACTACACTACAAATACAAATACAACTACAAGCTTCGTTCTTGCTTGTGTGCAATGTACAATGTACATAACGATTACGCATTACACACAGTAAAGGAATTGTATTCCGTTGGATTGGATTGGATTGTGCTGGGTGTACGTAGGAGAAGAAAAGAATGAAGTTTTTTTCACAGAGTCAATGTGTATAGATGTGTGTGTGTGTTGGTTTTTTTGATCGCTCATTCCTCTACAAATATACACATCACATCAGCAGCCAGAGCAGGAGAAAGAGTAAGAGTAAGAGCAACAGTCGAAAGTCGAATAATCGAATCAAACTTTAGAACAGGGACAGAAGCAGACATACTCTTTTCTTTTTTCATTTAAGATTGGTATTGGTATTGAGATTGGGATTGGGCACCTTTCCTTCTCTTGTAGATCTTGACTCTTGAACAATCTACAATTTACATTGTACATTTTAG
Source organism: Sminthurinus aureus (assembly GCA_034698265.1). Classification (NCBI taxonomy): domain Eukaryota; kingdom Metazoa; phylum Arthropoda; class Collembola; order Symphypleona; family Katiannidae; genus Sminthurinus; species Sminthurinus aureus. Next base: position 20,692 of record JAQGBH010002580.1, read on the forward strand.
AATCTAGAATCTAGAAATATCTACAAATCAAAGCAAAGAATAGGAATAAAAATAGGAAAACGAATTTATTTGAATGGGTGTCTTAGCTTTTCACCATCCACCATCCAAATGTTCTATGTTCTATGTTTTCCTTTGTTTCCTTTCAAATGGATAAATAGTTTTCTGATTTCTGCATGTTTCCATCTCGAGTTGAAGGATTCCCCAGAGAAAAATTGTAGTTAAAATGTTTCTTTGTCTGGTTTCTAGTTTTATGAGCAAGTCTGGTGTTTAAATTTCATCTGGGTTCTAAAGTCTTTATTCGAGATTCTGGGTTCTAGATTCTAGATGCATTGTACAAACTTTAATTTTAGCTCGTCTTGAATTGATTTAACTGAAAAATTATGGAGTGTAGTGTAAAAGATGTAAAATGTGGCTTTTAATCTGTCTTTAATATCTTGATACTTTAGAGGCATAAGGCGTGACAATAAGTGTTGGTGAGCTTAAATAAACGTCTTGTTTGGTCGTTGATGGTTGGCTGGCTGACTCGTTGAGTTCAGTTTAGGATCAAGCCCATCATAACCATAATAATAATTATTATTGTTAGCTATTACTATAATCACTGTGACAATGTAATGTAATGTTTCATATGTCATTTGGATGGGTAAATTTACTTAGAGGAACTTACTGTCTCTGAATCAGGAATTATGGATGCTGCTGTAAACGGTAATGGAACATGATCCATCCGAAAATACATTCATTCATTTCATGAATCAAGCATTGCAAGAATAAACATCGTAGATTGCTCATAGTACTTGAAAATTCAGTTGTTTACTGTTCGCTGCACACTGTACACTGTACAGTAGACAGTAGACACATTGAAAGCGAATCTTGTGCATTAAACATTTGGTTTGAGCTTGAGCTTCATTTGGTTGATTGTGACAGGACAACAATAATTTACATTACTTTTCGTGTGTGTACATTGTACAAAGAAAGAGAACAAACCCACACACACATTAGGGTTTGCGTAATGCGTAAGTGCGTTCAATTTGTTGGATAGATTGAACATGAGTTAGTGTTTATTATGAGCTGACTGCTGTCTTTTTTGACGAGAGTTGAAAGTAAGAGGGTTCCTCCGTTCTCTGCTTCTCTGCTTCTTCGATTCTTCGATTCTTTGATTCTTCCTTCTTCCACGAGTGAAATCAAGTAATACATGGTAAATGTAATGTAAATAATAATGTTTTGTTATGCTGTACTTTGTACAATGTAGATGTTGGATTGTGGATTGAAGCTCCGTACTTGTGATGCTTGTTATAATTATCCTCATTTGGATTTGTTCAACCAGCTCATCTCTTTCTACTTAAGTAGATGGATTGTGGATCGACGTTTGACTGGTAGTGGTAGTGGAGCAGAGGGAGAAAAGAAAGAGCAAAAAATAAAATAATCCAGCCACATAGATACTTACTGACTTGTGAGTAGTGAGTACAAAGTACTAAGTACATGCTAAATATCTGTAATGAAATGTATATATTCAATTTTATCAAGTGTATGTTTCCTATCTCGTATCTTGCATCTTGTATCTCTTTCCTCTCTTCTAAAAACATACATTTCAAGTTCGAAGCGATTTCAAGTTGAGACGGGGAAGAAGAGTAAATGCATTTATTTATAGATGCCCAATGTACAATGTGAAATAATTTACATGTTCGTTTAAATGAATGTTGAATGTTGAATTTTGATTGTACATTGTACATGTCGAGATTGGACATTCGAAATTGAACGTTGAACGTGTACTGATATTTGCTGGTTGCTGGTGGATCGGATCTGATATGTTTGTATTTGTTTCCAACGAACCTTAAAATATCGACAATCGACAGTACCAGGACCAAAAAGAGTTTGAAGCTTGGAGCTTTAAATTGAGAATTGAGAGTTGGGAGTTTGGAGTTGAGAGCTCATGGAACGAAAATGAGAGAACATAAAATCCGACACATGTACATTGTACACATACATGTTTCTTCATTCTTCCTTCCTTCCACATACATTCAATATTCAATATGAAACATGAAGACGATCTCATCTCATCTCGTCTTATCCTGTATTTTTATTTGATATTCAACGATGAAGATGATGAAGGGTACACAGTTTTTCTAAATTGAATATCAACAATCCACCGTCCACGTTTGAGAGTGTTGTCTTAAGCAATTCAATTATTATTATACATTGTACATCATGCATAGAGCATAGATCAACTCAATATTCATATGCACATTGTACATTGTACGTTGTACAAGGAATTTCCTACGATATTTGTTATTTGTATTATTATCGATGTGATGGTAATAAATAGTGGTAAATGTAAACCAAAGATTGTATCTATTAGCTACACAGAATATGCATATCCCTGGATGTACAATGTAGAATGTAAAATGTACATGTGTGGAAAATTGTGATAATGGTAGTGGTAATTTGTAGCTCGTAGTTGTTCGTAGTCCTAGTAATAATAATCATGACAAGATGTATTGCACCCTGCAAAACATGGTTTTCTTTTGGTCGGAGCTCATCCGAGAAGCACGTAGAACTTACAGATAGAACGTAGAACTTAGAAGCAAACGTTGAAGATATCTCATGTAAAAGCACTGCACACTGCACACTCAACGCTCAACGTTCAACACTCGGGCCAAAAAAATCCAGGTTTTTTACACACATCTCACATTATTTCATATGCACATACTTCTTCATCGTCTCGTCCTAATGTTTACTGTTACAAGTGTATCTAGTATCTAGCTGTTGGTGCTGGTGTTGAATATTGACGTACATGTATAATATATTCCCAGTATTCACAAGTTCAATTGTAAGTGCGCTTGGATCGAGGCTCGTTTAAACTACTCAAATATGCAACACTGTAGTCAGTTCTAAGTTCTGAGTAGGGATCAGTGAGATAATATTGTCTCAATAGCAACTGTTTGAGATTACTTTGTTTATTGATATCAACAATTTTGAA
>JAQGBH010002581.1:0-23664 GCA_034698265.1 Sminthurinus aureus
TGGTTTTGTTGTTGTTGTTGGTTTTGTTGTTGTTATTGTTGTTGGCGCTTTTGTTGTTGTTGTTGTTGTTGTTGTTGTGGTTATGTTCCTGATGATTGATCTTGGTGTTAGTATTGCTTTCTCTGTTGGTGGTTCAGGCTCATCCTCTGGTTCCGTTGTTGTAGGTGGCTCCACTGTCGTCGCATTTGAATCACTGGAATAATTTGAAAAGTCGGAAGCTGGAACATTTGGACGAATAATTACCGTTTCCGCCATTTTACATTTATTTCTTCCTCGTTTCCCCAAACGTCCATGATGCCATTCCCTAACACCGGCTGACGCAAAGGCAGCAGATCGTACTTTATTCCCTGGCATACCTAAAAAAAAACGACAACAACATGGATATTTTCATCCCTTGAATAAAATAAAAAATAACAATATTTTATTATTTTTTTTAGTATTTTCTTGTCGTTTGTTCCTTTTGAACATTTTGTACATCACTTTAAAAATACCTTCATACACATAGGCTTGACTGTCTGCAGACTTGGCGTCATCTGGTGTTCCTTCCTGAGCATCCGCCGTCGCAACTCCCGAGTCTCCCGAAATACTCGTGGAACCTGCAACGGACATGCTTGAAAACCGACCTCGTCCTTTTTGTCTCGCACAAGGATCCAAAACATAAAGCTTCTTTTTCTTCTTCTTCCTCCTGAACCACGGACGCTTGGTCCTGTTGGACTGCGCTGGTTTTTCAGAGTTTTCTGTTCCAAAAAGGTTGCCCAATTTTGGTATACCAGGATCTAAATAATAATTAATAAGAAATAAGTAAAATAGGAAAATTCTTAATTTTAATTTGATAAAAAAAACATAGATTTTATTGAGCATTGAGTTTTGAGCTTTGAGTTTTGAGTTTTGAGCTTACGTAATAAATCCTGTTGCATCTTCATGCTCTTGTCCAGCATCGCGCCATGATTCATATGATTTTTATGTTTTTTTCTCCTCTCTCCTAATTTTAGGTTGATGAGGTCGTTCACATCCGTTTGCAAGGGAAGGTCATTCTTCCCAAATCCACCGGTCGAAAATATCCCAGTGTCCGGCGAACTTGCTGAGAAGGAGGAACTTGATATTGCTGATTGCTTGGGTTTTTTCCTCTTCCTCCCATGTTTCTTTTTCTTGAAATGTTGTGAGTTGGAAATCAGAGAGGATGGGGAAAAATCAGAGGTGGGATGAATAAAGCCAAAAAGACCATCATCATTCCGTTTCCTTCGGGATTTTGATCCGGAACCGGAACCGGATCCGAATTCTGATTCTGATTCTGATTCAGGTATTGTGATTGTGATTGGATAATTTTTAAAATTGACAGCAGAGTTTGTATTTGACCTTTTATAACGTCCTCCCTCATCTTGACGAAGTTCAACGGCGTGATGTTCGTTTTCTAAGGTATTAAATGCATGCGTGAGTTTGTCCGATTCCGATTCCTTTTCCTTCGTCAAAAACAGTGCCCTAATATTAATATTAATTAATATTCATTTACATCCGAAGAACAGTTTCAGTTTCAGGTTCATTTTCACTTTCAGTTTCCATATTCAGTTTTGTCAATAAATGAAGGAAAGCTTTTTAATTTTATTCAGCATTTTATACTCACTTTTGAATCAATCCCGATTGCGGGCGATGATGACGAGAGGCATATTAGGTGAATTATGGTGACAGCTTCAAGTAGGATCGTAAGATAGGATCGGAAGATTCTCCTCCGGAACATTGGGCAAAACTCCCAACTGTTGACCTATCTGCCGATTCGGCTGCAAAAATATTAAAACATAAAAAATCTACTTCATTTTGTAATTTGGAATTATTGTGGGTTCTGGGAAAATTTAAAATCCCGAACCGGAAATTTGGTTTTAAAATGTTTTTTTCTCTCCATTTTCTTGTAGATTACCTGAGACTTACAATTAGTTTAAACTGAATGCTGATGCCATCTGATGACGTGTCATGCCCGTCCGACCAATTTGTGACCTCTGAGTGTATGTATGAACGGATGTGACGTATGATGATTATTACCGCTACTACTACTATTGTTGTTATTATTATTATTATTATTATTCCAATGTAATTTATTAATTACACGTGAATAATATTCCTCAAATAGTACTTTTTGCTACATATTTTTGTAGCATTTTGTATTTGTATTTTTCATTAAATACTTTTTGTTCCACATGAATTTGCTCCTTGTTGAACAGAGACAATGGCCAATTACCCGGTTGTTAAGTGGTCATTTGGGGATTTAATTACTCTTCTACATTGTTCCAACTTGTCAAATATGAATGAACTGCATATCATACGCAATTTGAACCACGAACTGCCGACATGATACATGACATTGTGTGCAATATTATCGTGATTTGTGAATTGTGAAAATTTACAGCTACTACTTATTCGAAAGATTCACAAGATTTCTGGCTTCTTATTGTGAATTGTAAACTGTAAACTGTAAATTACAAGTGTAAATCAGTGCAGTGAGCGGGATTTTTACTACAAAATCCCGCCAAAATTCGAGTGCATTCTTCCATTCCAGATTCCTGTCAGATCAAGATTTTTTGACCTGGACTTTTAACTTTGGACATCATTAGTTGAGTAAAAAATCTTTTTGTTTACGGTTTACAGTGCAGTGTGCACGGCGTATTTCCACAAAGTAAAAAATGTATTTTTTTTGTAATTATAAAATTAAAAATTAACATATAGACAAAAAACAAAATAATAATTATTATTATTATTTATCATTCTATTGTTTTTTTTTCCGAAATGGATTATTCATTACTATTTATTATTTTGCAATCAATATATTAAATTGACCATGTAACTTTTAGCAAACATTAATAATAATTATTAAATACTTTGTAAAATGTGGAAAGATGATGATGACTATTTAAATGAGCGGGAAACCAAATAAATTGTAATTTGCGATAAAACAAAAGGTATGAGTTTGAGTGTGAAATCTATTTCTTTACTCACTTATCATTTTTCATTTTCATAATAATAAATAATAAATATTATATTTACCTTTTTTCATCTTCAAGATGAATTTAACACCTAACCTCAAAATTAACAATGATAGAACAAAATTATAAAGAGGAATAAAAAGAGCATCATCACAACAAGATACAAGATACAACACAAAATTAAAATACTTTTACCTTTTTCCAACAACAACATGAACTAATCACTATTAAATGCTTAAGAACTAATTCACAAAATATACAAATTATAAAGCATAAAACAAAACAAAACAAGTAATTTTAGGCGTCTCATTTTATGTTACTTGATAAGTGATAAAGTGTTGAAGTTTCAACATTCCTGTTTGATTCCGGGTTGATCATTGATCATTGACGCAAATTGAGTCAATGTCCTTGGTTTTTTTCGGTGTTCACCTCGATGATCCGTGGCAATAATAATTCCGTCAGCCACCAGACCACAAACATGTCGGAGTTCCTCCTCAGTCAGACCAAATATGGATACGAGAGTGATCTTACAACAGGGAATTCGCTGACCTTGAAATCTAATAGTGTACTTGAACGTGTTTTTCCTCCTGCTATTCGCGGGGTCTTTCGTTGTTCGTTCTTTGGGATTGGCTCGGTCCACACATGAAATCAAAAAGGTTCGTTGCTTATCCCAATTCCCAACTTCCCACAACTGGTGAAATAACTTGACCTTCTCATCCAGTGGAAGCACGCAGCCTGGCTTTGTACATTTTGCACCACAAACTTTTCCCTCCTAAAAATCATAAATCATAAAATCGAGTGGGATCTGCGAAAAGTTACTCTCTCGACGTTTGTATTTTGTATACTTTGACATTATGCTCCTTACCATAGTTAAGCTATTGGAAGGAGCATAATGTCAAAGTATACAAACGTCGAGAGAGCAACCTTTCGCAGATCCCACTCGAAATACAAATTACAAATACAGATTCAAAATTCAAGTACTTACTTTTTAATAAAAAAATTAAATTGGAAAGCAGAATATTTACACATGAAAAATGTTGTCAAATAAAAAGTGAATTATTATTATTATTACTCCGGGGGGTTCTCTTCCTCTGTTTTCTTTCTTGCATTTGCTGATGTGGGGAAGACCGCGGTCTTTGGCTATTTTTGACTCACTCCTATGATACGCCATCGGAGGTGCATCCAGTTTTCTTTTTCTATTTTGGTCATCATCATTTGCATTTGTATTTGCATTTTCAGTTGAGGAATTTTCAGTGGTCGTGATCGCTGTTGTAGCGTCCATTTTGGAGAACTAATTTTGGAGACAAATCTGTCAACTTGCTGGACACTCGAAGCTCGAAGAGCAAAAGGGAATTGAAAAGTCAACCAAAGAAAATTGAAGGACCAGCAAATGAAAATCAATGAAGGTTTTTTTGAAAGGAAAAAGGAATATATTTTATATTTTTGTTTATTTACTTTTTTTATTTTCTGGCCGTAACCAAGGTAACGTAAAATTGTGACTAAACTTTTTTTTATGTTTATTTTTTCAATTTTCAATTTTCAATTTTCAATAGGCGAGTAAAAGACTCGTGATTTTTTGGAGTGCAAAATCCAGAAAATTGAAACAAGTCATCCGCTCCATTTTGTAGACGCCATCTTTTACTCCCAGCCATGGAATTGCCTTCAAGTATTTTTCTACATATTTCCTATCATTTCCCTTGAATCTCTGTGATTGCTTTAGAATTTCCCGTTTGAGCTCTTCAACATTTCCCGTGATTTCAAATGTCTTTCCAAAAATGACATTGTACACGATGAATCCTTCGAGAAACAGAACACCAAAAACTCCAGCATACAGCCAATTTTCCACCTCTAGCATTTTTATGAGTCCAAATCCACCGACAATTGATACGGACAGAGCGATGAGTTTTATACAGTAGACGACAGTTGAGAAGGAAAGGTTAAAGTATTGTGTCCAAATGTGAAGGAGGATGATGCTTTTTAGTGCCTTTTGGATTTTCAAGTATGGATTTTCCAGACCTTTTCTCCTCGTCTTTTTCATTGTCTTTGTCTTTAGGTTTTTGAGGGCGAGTTGAGCCTCCTCTTGAATCCGAAACATGCCCATGAAAACATTAAACACCAAATTGACAATCATGAAATAGTAAGTAGAAACTAGGGAGTCAAAAATCGCGAGAGTGAAAAATGACAGGGAAAATTGGGCTCCGATTTGGGATTCGGATTCAGATTCAGATTCAGGTTGGATCAAAGTGACGAGGAGAAGTGGAAAAGACGGGTCAACAATGGACAACAATGGAATAATTCCATTCATCGAGTAAGCGATAAAGGGAAGATGAATAATCATCAGCTCTTTCATCGTATGACATTGCTGTTGGCAAATTTGATGCACTTTTTCCACTGGCTCTGGCTCTGGCCCTGGTTCTGAAAGATAAAAAATAAAAAAGGATAAAAAATGTGGAATCAAGTAAGCGCGCCGCGCGCGGGGCGCGGGCTAATTAATTAACCGCAGGCTATAACAAATGACAAAGCTCAGCTCACCAGCATCCAGATATTTCAGAATAGACCGTAGAATCATGACGATATTTTCTATACTGTCCCTCACAAAAATGAAGAGACTGTACATGAGCAGAATGAACATGGTGGAAAGACCGATCATCAAAGTCATTTTGTTCACTTCTTTTTTTATGTCGTGTCCAATTGCGAAATGAACTGTGGACAAAATCATAATCCCCAGACGAATGGATGCCAACAGGAACCAGCCGAAACAAATCATGTTTTTCCACCATTTTTTGTGACCCGCGGTGACCCGAGGGAAGTTCCTCGAGTTTTTGTCAACTCCATAAGGACTGATTTTTAGCCAAGCTGCCCATTTTATCGTGAGGAAATTGTATCTGAAATCCTCTTTGGTGTACCTCCGTTCCGAGTCAAATTGAAAAGCGGGAAGATGCTGAACATCCACATCATTGTCATTGTCATCGTCATCTTCATCGTCAGTTTCTACTTTTTCAGAGCCATCCTCCATCGCAAGGTCCGCATTGTCAACAATATCAATGGCCAACACATTTTGCAAATCACTAAGTGAAATTTCATCTTCTGTCAGCACCGAATTTTGCAGCTCGGAATCGCAAATTGGAACTTGAGACGGCTCAGAATTTTGTCTTGTGACAGTCAAAGTTTTAGTATTATTATTATTATTATTTTGAGGTTTTTTGGCTGATTTTGGAGATTTTGTGGCAACCTCAATAATTTGAGGTTCCACTTTCATGTTTTTATATTTTTTCTTGAATCGATGGTTCTGGATTTTCTGTGGATTCAAAATTCAAAACACCTCATTCTAAGTTCTAGATCCTCTGAACTCTGAACTCTGAAAAAATTTCCAGCTCCTGTACACGTCTATTGAAAATTGAAATCATAAAACTGGACACTTGAAATTTGAAATTTGAAGTAAGAACTTTTAGCGGATTCGGCAAGTTGAGCTTATGCAGTATTTTTTGTAGCAGACAACAGAAGTAATATTGTCGGTTTTATTTGTCGTTTTAAGCCGTTTCGTTCCAAAGGAAGTAAAAGGCAAAAAAGCACGACTGAGCTTTGAATTATGAATTAAAGGTAAAGTCCAGTTACAACTTGCTAACGAAATGATATTGCGCGTGTATAACGAGCATTGACAATCGAAAATCGCCATTCCGAGTTATCTTGATTAAATCCGTCCGTTTTATTTATTTTTAACGACTGGCTTTTGTCTCTATTCTGCGTCGTTTAGCCTTATCCATTTTGGCATTTCTATTTCCGAATCAGTTTGTTAACGGTTCGCAGTTCATAGTTCATAGTTCGCAGTTTGATGTTTGATGTTTGGTTTTATGACCTACTTTTGATTTTTATGGCTTTCAATTTCAAACGAATTATGCAATTATCTTGATTAAATCAGTTACTTGAGACCTATATAGGTCTCGGATATCCGTTCTACGTCGTTTATGTAGTCTTTTCACTTATCAGCTACGCAACTCCACTCCGGTTCTATAATAGTTTCTACGATCTACAGTCACATTGACAGTCTGCATTCTACATTCTAGAATCTAGAATCTAGACCATTTTGTGGAAAATCGAAACTATCCCATAACTTTTGATTTTTTTCATTGCATAATACACAGCACTCATCGCCAATTAGAATTTAGGATCGATTGGCATGGCCATCAGCTCCGTTTTAGTAGGAAAAACGTACACGTTTATTTAAATGGTCAATTACAGTAAAAATGAATCGTGAGCAACGTCCCATAGTCTTATGTAAATCTACATTTTTAAAATTCGTAGCCAATATGATGGCATATCATTCAGTAGGCTATCTCTTGGCTAACAATAAGTGAGAAATGGCTATTTTTTGGCTATTACTCTGGCCATGAGAAATATCCATCATTCGGGCTAAGAGAAATAGCCATTACTCTGGCTAAGAGAAATGGCTATTATTTTGGTTATGAGAAAGGGCTATTATTCGGGCTATGCGAAAGGGCTATTATTCCGGCTATGAGAAAAGGCTATTTTTCCGGCTAAATGAAATAGCTACGATGCTGTGGGCTAAGTAAAATGGCTATTTTTCGGGCTAAGAAAAACGGCTATCATTTGTGCTACAAAAAACAGCGAAAATATGGAAAACTTAAACGGGCAATCCTACTGAACCACAAATGATTTGTTTTTTGTTCGCTAATGAACAGCTGTATAAAATGCAATTGTTTGCAAAAAATTGCAAAAGATTTTTTATTGATGAAACTTGGGTATTTTTTTTATCCCCGTCATTTGATGGGCGATTGTAATAGAAATTACAATGAATGAATTTTCGCCTCTCTTTAAAATCAAAAGGTAAGTAGAAGGCTCGTGATTTTTTGGAATGAAAAATCCAGAAAATTGACACTTGTCATCCGTTCCATTTTGTAGACGCCATCTTTTACCCCCAGCCATGGAATGGCTTTCAAGTATTTTTCTACATATTTCCTATCATTTCCCTTGAATCTATGTGATTGCTTTAGAGTTTCCCGTTTGAGCTCTTCAACTTTTTCCGGTATTTCAAACGCCCTTCCAAAAATGACATTGTACACGATAAATCCTTCAAGAAACAAGAGTCCAAAAACTCCAGCATACGGCAATTTTTCCATGCTTCGTTTTCTCATCATGCTAATGAAGCCGAATCCACCGAAAATTGATGTGACAAGGGCGACCAGTTTACAGCTGTAGACAACAGTGGAGAAGCTGCTGTTAAAGTAGTGGGTCCAAATGTGGAGGAGGCGGAGGACTTTAAGCGTCCTTTGAATCTGAGACTTTTCCATTTTTCTCAAGTTTTTGAGGGCGAGTTGAGCTTCCTCTTGAATCCGGTGCATTCCAATGAAAACAAAGAAAGTGAGATGAACAATTGTAAAATAGTAGGCAAAAATCACAGTGTCACAAGCGGCGAGAGCTAAAAGAGGAATTGATTTTGATTCGAATTCGGATTCAGGAGGAAGAAGAGAGACGAGAAGAAGTGGAAAAGACGGATCAACAATGGACAACAATGGGATGATTCCAACCATCGAGTAGATCAAGAAGGGAAAATAAATTATCAGCAGCTCTTTCGGCGTGTGAAATCCAAATCCAAAATAATATTTCCCCGGTCGATTTAGTTTCTCCTGTGGTTCTGAAAAAAAATACAAATAAAAAATAAATTTGGTTGTAAAACTCGTTCTCATTAAAATGTCAAATGTCAAATGTGAAACCGCTAGAAAATAAAAAATCTCAGCAGGAAAAAAACGCACGAGCATCCAAATATTTCAGCATGGAGTGCGAAAGTGCGACGATGCTTTGAATATTCACAATGACAACCGTAGTGAAGTTGTACAAAACCCAGATGAAACAAAGCACATTTTTCCACCATTTTTTATGACCCGCTGTGAATCTCGGGAAATTTTCGGCGCTCTTTTCAGTTTCAACTCCAAGCGGATTCATTTTTAGCCATGCTGTCCATTTCATCGCAAGGAAATTGTATCTCAAATCCTCTTTGGTGTATCGTCGCTCCTGGTCAAATTTAAATGCAGACAAAGACAAAACATTGTCATTGTCATTGACGTCAGTTTCACAATTTTCATTGTCTGTACAAAGTACATTTTTTTGTTCCAACATTTTCACTTGATGTAAAAATAATTATCAATATTAATTATTTCAAATCGTGGAACTGGGAATTTGGAATAGCTTTAATATTTGTAAATTTTGTCCGATTTCGTCCAAATTTTTTAATCCTGTTTCAGTTCCAGGTTCCAGCTCAAACTTTCCTTGCATTTTATATCTGTGTTAAATATGCAACATGAATATGGAAAGCAAAACAATATTTTCCGTAGGAAACTTTTTCTTAGGTCTTGTATTTTCTATTCGGCGTTCGTGAGTAAATTTGAGAGAAAAACGAGCTTGTAACGGACGATTACGATGTTGTCAATTGACTACACCAGTTTTATTTTACTTGCTTCAGCTACTTTTGTCTTTGTACATTTAAATATTAAATGCTGTAGGTTGTAGTCGACTCAACGGTCGCGTTCAAGTTAAATGGAGAATGTTGAACAATTAGCAAACAATACATAAACAAGTTCCTGTTGAACATGCAAAAGGCTGAATTGGAGAAAATTATCCCATATTACTGACTCGAGTCTCTAGTCTCTATAGTGGTTTGTAATTGGGTATCAAAATTGGTCAAGTCCATGCTCTCATGTTGTTCAAAACTCAAAACTCAAAACTCAAAACTTCAAACAGTTCAGCCTCAAGTCTCGAGTCTCACTGTCACAGTGAGCAACTTTAATTGCCGTAGCCAATTAAATTGTCCAATCGTCATGATTTACAGAACCATGTCCGCGTCAATCATCATCAATTATATGAATTTTCAATTTGAAGGGAAACATGATATAAAATTTGGCCAATTGTTTTACATTTTCTATAAACAGAACACAGAGTTACATAATATTTTTTACATTTGGAGTTTGTTCTTTTTTCCAGTATCGAGGTGGTAAATTGAACTGGAAATTTTCAAAGTTCAAAGTTCAAAGGCATGGAATTGCATATAGCTACTTTACCCTCATTTCATTTCATATGTCACGTGTCACGTGCCACAGTGTATGGATGTTATATTATTTTGTTGGCGAACCTTGATTTTTGATTTTGCTTATGTGAACAAGGAAAACGTTTTAATTTTTGATCCAATAAAGTTTGGTACAATAAAAAAGGAACACGAGGAAAATTCCGTTGATGATTCAAGATTTATGACTGCAATGAAGTTTCTGGAATCTTGAATCTGGAGAATATGAAAAACGTAAATGGTAAATTAAAAAGAACTCGTAGCTCAAGTCTCAAGACTCAAGATTTGCAATTTACAATTACGTAGAAAAATTAACAGAAACACATTGAGACTTTTAATCCGTTTTCCTCTAAACTCTATAATGTTTATACAAATTTCTCTGAATGAGATTTTTTAGCTCAATATTTAATAAATTGTCTGTTGAAAGTTGAAATCTTTTACTAGTTTATTCCAGTTCATTTGTTATTTGTATATTATATTTGTTACAGAACTAAATTGATACTTCACATTTTTAAATTTTACACAAATATTGAACCAAAAAATTCTTAAAGTTGATATAAAATGGGCAAACGGCTGAAGAAAATCACGGCAAAAATATCTACAGAAATCCTGGTTTTAATTCTGACAGCTTTAAATGCAATTCTAAGCATTTCTGTGCTTCCTCTTTCCATTCCCACAGCCATTTTGTACAGGTCATTAGTCATTAAAATAGCTAAACATTGGCGACCGGAACTGAGCCACCCTCTTAAAAGTCAGACTATTTTTGCTCTAGAAAACGCGACGCGGAGAGGGAAATTGAATGTGGTTGGCTGTTTGATTTGTGACGGTGACCTTTCGGAGCGTCTCCAAGAAATCCAGTCTTTATTCATAACTAGAGTTCTGGACAAAATCAAAGTGGAACATGGTGAAAAAGATCAAGGGCGACTGATCTATCCGGAATTGAGGCAGTTTTGGACAAGTTTCATGGGCTATTTTTTCTGGAAAAATGAGACTCATTTTGATATCAGAGAGCACATTCGGATTTTTGACTACGAGTGGACAACAAACGACAACGACCGAGTCAAAATCCCTGAAAAGGAAAATTACACGGAAAAAGATGTACAACACGTGGCGACTCGCCTGCTAAGTGAACCGTGGAAAAAGGATTTCAGTCCCTGGGAATTTTTAATTATTCCCAATTATTTCAATGACGACAACCAAAACCACGCTGAATATAAATTTTCGAATACAATGGAAAGCGGAAAAAGTGTACTGATTGTAAGTGAAATCATAAATCAAGGCTATCTTTTGGTTTTCTATAAAACCTTGATTTCAATTTTTTTTTAAATTTTAGCTCCGATTTCACCACGCGATGGGCGATGGAAAAGGCTGGTCTAAAATTTTGTTCCATGACCTTTTTCAATGTAAGGACGCGGACCTCCCTCAAATGACTGGGAGGAAAAAACCAAAGTGGTGGCAAAATTTGCTTTCCCCGCTCAAACTTCAATATGACTTGGCTAAAAACGTAGTAGAGTCGTATGATACAACCGACCCTTCTAGAAATCCTTGGCACACTCCTGAAAAAAGGTCAAAAAAATACTACACGAGCATCACACCCCCAATTTCCGTCCAGCGGATCAAGGGCTTGAAAAACAAATTTGGCGTGAGCTACGCCGCTATTTTAATAACCGCCATTTCTGGCGGAATCCGCCGAATCATGATAGAGGCTGGACAAAATGTGCCCAAGAAGATGAAGGCGGCTATGATCTTACCCTTGCCAAATCACCCAGGAAATATTTGTATACATACGTAAGTGTGTGCAAAAAAAGTACATAAAAATTCAACATTATTTCATGATTTATGAAGTTTTTTTATAATTGTTTACTCTTCATTCCAGGACAATAATCAACTTGTGCTGGTCAATTGGGACAGAAAACGGGGTTTTGCGTCTTTATCAAGTTTGGCAGGATATGAGGTCAAAAAGGAACTCATTATACCCCTTTTTCGTCCATTTAATGTTGGGATTTGGTTACATATTCCCGAATTTTGTCTTGCGGATGATTTACAATAAAGGACCAGTATCTTTTATAGCCTCACTTTTTCCAGGTCCCACAATCTCTCCCACATTCCTGAAGCACGCCGTCCTCGACTCTTTTTTACTCATTGGACTTCCCTCTGGACAATTTGGTGAGATTTTTTATTAGAATTTTGAATTTCATATTTTTTTTCTCTTGTGCTCGTTCTATAAAAATTTAAACTATTCAGGTGCTTCAGTCTCTTCATCCATGATCGGCGGAAATCAAAGGATTGCCGTTGCAATCGATAAAACTTTGTACCCTTCACAAGATCAATTTGAAAAATTAGGTGGTTTTATCGAAGAGGAACTACGAGATTTGGAAGCAGCCGCAGTTGAATCTTATTCATACAAAAAATTAGAAAATATTGTCTAAAGTCATAATTT
This sequence comes from Sminthurinus aureus, assembly GCA_034698265.1. NCBI lineage: Eukaryota > Metazoa > Arthropoda > Collembola > Symphypleona > Katiannidae > Sminthurinus > Sminthurinus aureus. The sequence goes on from JAQGBH010002581.1 coordinate 12,488, forward strand.
TTGTACTGTATTTCAAAAACTTTCAAATAAAAAAAGCAAACAAATAAAATACAAAAAAAACCGATTTTTGTTTAATTACCTATCATATTTTTTATTATAAAAATTCACTTGTACTCGGCACGGCAAAAGAGAGAGAAAAAAAATCTCTTGCTTATACACACAAAATGCGTACAAAACGAGCTGCCCTTGCACTTTGCATCCAAAATTCAACTCGCAAAATCGCCAGATCCACTTTTGACTTTTGACAGCGGATATTTTTGTGGACAGCAATTTCCGATTTCTGTTTTAACCATGATTTGAGGTAGTTATCATTATTTTATTAGCATATTTAGCAGCTTACAAAAGTACATAATAATAATTTAACTAAAATGTGTATTTTGTGTCATTTGGAATTGTATATTTTAGACTTGAAATAAAATTTTAGAATGGAGGAACAACAAGAATCTTCATCATTTTCATCTACGTCCAACAGTCAAGTTCCAGTCAAAATGCAAAAGCCTTGTATTAATTGTTCTCAGCTCTTTGATCAAAGTCCATGCGGAAATCGTAAAAGTGCATCTTCTCTCTATTTTGAAAATAGCAATGATAATGATGAGGACAATTCGTCATTTTCCACTACCACTACTACTGAAACTCCTCTAAATATATTTAATGCATTGAGTTGTGTATACAATCTTAATTATTTAACCTCCTGTCCCGACTACACATTCTCTACACTGGAGGAGGAATCAGACTGGATACTTTGTAATAATTGTGCCCAAATCCTTTCAAATCTTTATAAATTACACCAACAATTTGACCACCTTCGAGTGCTGGATTCTTTCCTCTCTGGAGAAATTAAAAAGTTGGATGATTGTATTCAAAATCATCGACATCCTCCTCCTCCTCAACAACAACAACAACATCAGAATCAGAATGCCTTCGACAATTTTAATATTGGACTAATTCCACATATCGAGATAAAGACAGAAAAGGATGTTAATGGTGATATTGAAATGAGGATGGAGATGGAAATGGATGGATCTCAGATTGATGATGATTATAATGACAATGATGATGATGATACTTCATTCCAGGATTTTTATCCTCCACTAACTCCGGACATTCATGAAAATTATAATAATAATAATAGTGTACAAGCTTCCTCGTCATCGTCTTCAACTTTTGGTCCTGGTCCATGGGTTCTACTAAAAAGACTGGAGGACGAAAATTTTAATATAAAGAAAGAAGCGACAGTGTATAAAATTCATCCAACTCTTCCTAATAAAAAATATAATAAGAGGAATAGAACAAAAAGTGAAGAGTCACAAAAATCTGGTATTCAAATATTTTTTAGATTTATTATTTAAATATTATTTACATTATTTTTCTCGAAATCTGTGCTATGTTTTGCCATTGTAATTGCAAGTATAAAATACAAACTATACTTGATATAAAAATAAACATTTTAATGATCATTAATGTAAACTATAAAATATTATTGTGATTTTTTCTAGATGATGATGAATATGTTCCATCAGCCAGTAAAAAAAGGAGAAAAGAAAACAAGAGATCCAAGCTCAACTTAAATGCTTCTGTCAAAGGCAGCTATCGTAAAAAGAAAACAGTTCATATTGAACCCAATAACAGTCAAGTTGATGATGAATCTCAGGAAAATAGTGAAAATCCAAAGGCTAGTAAAAAGAATGAAAAGAAGGAGAAGCCAAAAAGAAGAAGTGTGAGGAAGCCACCTAAAAAGAAAGCAGCAGCAACAACAACAAAAACAACAAAATCAAAATACAAACCTAAATCCAAGAAAAAGACAACAAAAAAGACTACTACTACTACTACTACAACAAAAACAACAACAAAGAAAAAATCCAAACCAAAAACTATTTTGACAACTGCAAGGACTAAATTGGGTTTACCTGCACAGAGGCTAACTTACAAGAATGGTGGAGGGAATTTTAATCAAAACCCTAGAGCTGTAAAACAACGAATTCATTCTCACTACAGGAAGAAGAAAGTCAAATTTCCAAATCCCTGTTGGTATTGTGATGTTCATTTCCCTACCCCCGAAGAAGCGGTAGACCATTCAAAAACGGAGCATCCGAGGGACGGCGGTGTAATTTGTGAGGACTGTGGATATGTAAGTAACAATATATGTGAGATTTTATCTCCTAAAAAAAGTAAAATAATATATTATACTATTATATTATTATTGATTTTATACTTGAAATTTTATTGAATTTTTGTTTCGTTTGCTATTTGATAGTGGGCCGTAAATAACCCGGGACTCTCAGCCCATAAAACTATCGTGTGTGTAAAATTTCCAAAAGGAGCTTTGATGGAACCAATGAAATGTCCACATGAATCCTGTGACAAAGCATTTGCAACAAAAGCCTCACTTGGCTCTCACTTAGCAATTGTACACGCCGAACAAATATTTTTCTGTCCATTTAAAGATACAGAAGGCTGTCAATTCAAGACCAAAAATCCTAATGGTGTAAGAAACCATGTGATTTGTCTACATGAAACGCAGCAAAATGTCAAATGTGAATTGTGTGATAAGTAAGTAGATTTAAAAAATATATATTATAAAACTTTTAATACAGTGTAACAAATTATATAGGATTTAAAAATATAATAATAAGTAGTTTTGCTAGCAATAATATATTATATAAAATATTTGTGAAAGAAGTATAAAAAGTACATTTTGAATTTTTGTATTTTAGAATGTTCAAAAATGTAGCAACTCTGGTCCAACACAAAATAAATATACACTCGGATGAAGGCCATCAAAGATATTTGGATTCACTTAGGAGACAACAGAACAAGCAGAAAATTAAGAGAGATAAAAGACGAGCAGAGAGGAACAAGAATTTAGTTTGTTCAGATTGTAATTTACCCTGTCTGACAAGTTTTGCTCTAGTTTATCATCGTAAAAAGTATCATGGTGTTCAATCCTCAGATTATGTTTGCGAGGAGGTAAAATCACAAATGATAATAATTGATAATAGTTAATAAGAATAATTATTCATTGATTTTGTACCATCAATTTTTAGTAAATTTTAACGTGCTTTTTGTTTGTATTTTGTGTTTTTGTAGTGTGGAAAAGGTAGCTCAATATTTTATATTTTTTACGATTTATAATTTATAATATTTTATATTTTATTTTATAACAAATAAAAAATTGCATTGCTGATTTTTAAAATGTAGGTTTTGCAGGAGGAACTGCATTTAAAAATCACAAGTTGTATGGACACACGGATGCTAGATCATTTTTTTGCGATCAATGTAAGACAAAAATAACTATTTTGTTTGTTTTTTGTGATTCATAACAAATAATGACAAATAATAGTGACAACATTTGAAATTTGAAAGATGGTAAAATTAACTTTGTCTGTCTTTTTTTTTACTTTTTGTTGCAGGTGGAAAAGGTAAAAATCAGAATGACGAATGATTGTAATAATTATTTGTTGTAATAATTGAATATGTACCTTTTGTCCTTTTGTGAGTTCAACTTTAAATTGTTGTGTATTTTCTATTTTTTTCAAGGTTTCAAAACTAGTCAAAATTTAAAGGTACGTATACATCAAATTACATGAATTCTACACATATTTATTGAAAGCACATAATATTTGATATTGTACTTAATAAAATTAATTGTACATTAAAATCTTACTTAATTCCTTGTATTTTCAGGATCATTGGAAAAGAACTCACACGGAGGAGGGTCGACTTGAATATAATGCCAGAATGAGAGAACATAACCAACGAAGGAAACTTAGGCAACAAGCCCTTCAAGCGATTGAAGCTGGACTCCCCGTACCAAACATAAGTCTTCCTGATTTACCTCCATCCACCTCAAATCATGCCTCAACTTCCAATTCTGATTCTAATTCTATGAGTCAACCCGTCGGAGAAAATCAAAATCAAACTGAAAACAAAACTACCAATGCTGATATTCAAAATCAAAATCCTCAATCAAGTCAAACCAATAATAATAATAATAATATAAATGTGCCGTCATCGTCTTTGTCTAATCAACAACAACAACAACAGGATCAAGCAGAACTTCCCTTTGATTTTAGTTTCTCATCAGCTGGTTTAGATTTTCTCATGGCTGCGAGTAGATTTGGTGTAGATGGAACAAAATGAAATTTTACATAAGTACATGTAGTTTTTTTTACATTTAGTACATATAATATATAAATATGTAGTTTATTTTTCCTATATAAATTCTCTCGATGAATTAATATTATGCTAATTATTAATGTATTCACATTTCGTATAAAATAATATTTTTAACTCCAAACGGTTAAAACATATAAAATATAATTTTATTACAACATAGACTTTTTATTATAGACTGACGAAAATTTATTGCACACATGTGTGTGTGTTCAAAAAAAGGGAGTTTGTCTTATAAATTTTGTTGCTTAGGAAATTCGTATTGTATGGAAATTCGTATCAGGATGAAATTTACAATAAATTTACAATCTCAAATTGAAATGAAGCTAAAGAGCACGTCATAATATAATACAATAAAAGCCATTTGATTTATATTTCCACTCATTATATTAAAAAATATCACAAATGGTCATGAGGCATCACTGAGGATTGTGCGGATATTTTGAGCGTGATTTAATCTTTTTTTTTATGGACATTTGACATCTTTTTGGGGACCCAAAAGTGTCAAAAAATGTCTGGAGTTGGTTGTTGTATCTGTAGGGAATCCCTAAAGAAATCTCCATATGGAATTGATAATCTTGGAACACCTGACCCCATCACCACTTCCTGCGGTCACCTGTTCCATCGTCATTGCATCCAGGATTTTTGGGGCATTGCACGTAATCAAGGACTGTGAGTTGATTTGACTTGACTTAATTTACTCGATATTATTTAGCCTCATATTTGATAATTATTAATTATATTGATTTTTTTTATTTTTTATTAATGATTTGTTGTCAATTTTGTGTAGATGTCCATTCTGTGGGAACAAGCTGGATCCACCGATGGGGAAAACATTTAGATTATATTTTAATGTAGAAACGGATGAAGTGAATGATTTGAATGTAGCCATTTCCGATCTCACTCTTGAAAATGAGTCCTTGAATGAGAGGATAAAAACGGATGCGGAAGTTATCAGTCAACAAGCGGCTGTGATTGAACATCAAGAGCAAGAAATTCAAGATCTAGAGGGTCAAATTGCAACGCTGGATCCTGAAGCTGGACCTGGAGGAGCGAGATTTGTCATGCCCGAGTTGGAGTATGACGATGCCACTTGTTTTAATTGTGAAAGTCCAGATCATGTAACGGTGGATTGTGATGAAAATGTTATTGTTAGGTAATTTTTTCTTAATTCTTACACACGCATTTTTTATTTTGCCTTTTGATTTAAAAAGTAAAAAGTAAATGGATTTTTTATGAATCAACTTTATATTTTATGTTTTATGCTTTATATTTTACAGGTTTTTAGACGCGACTAAAAGTGATAAATATTGTCCAATTACAACTTTCACACTCCTGGGAGAACTTCATGGTCACATTGCTGGAGAAATTGTCCAGTTTGTCACACGGTTAGCGGGATGGGATGGTGGACCATTGAATCGAAGGGAGGTGCAGATGTGTTGGGCCTATTACTTTTTTGGGGAAGCCTGTAGAAATTGTAGTTCTCCATATCATGAAACACAAGTCTGTGTCATTCCACCGATTCCAGCAGCGGAGAAAGAACGATTAGATCGACTCACACGAGATCTCGTGTTTAGCAAAGTCTAATTAATACTTTAATACTCCATTTATTATTATGCGTCCCTTCTTTTATATTTTATCTTTTATCCTTTGAGTTTTCATCATCAAAATGATCATTATCATTTCATGCTGTTAAATTCTAGATTCTAGATTCTAGATTATTCATATAAAAACTAAAACGATAGTGTAAGTTCTTATGCTGTTGATTTGGATTTTTCAAGATGAGTTTGACACTTCCCATTTCACATTCTTTTTAAAATAAAAAAACAAAGAAGCTTTTTAATTTTGAATTTTGAATCTGCTCATTTTTTAAAATATTTATTATTGTTTTTTATTAATTTACTTAATTCGGTATTCGGTAAGTATATTAAAATTGTAGTTTGGCATTTGGACTATTACACAAGAGACTTTCAGTGGATTTGACATATTCTTTAATTTGTGCAAAGGCTTCAAAATTTTCAATGTACTGAGAAAGTGCTGGATATGAATTGAAAAAAGTAGGATTAAACTTCTTGTACTGTTTTAGTGTCTCGTACAGGAAAAAATCTATGTATGACAGCTGCACAAAAAAAAACAAAACAAATGTTACATTGAGAGACATTAAACTTTTACTGAATATGCAATATGCGAATAATACAATGAAAATATTTTATAAAAATTACATTGTCTCCCAAAACCCATGTCCTCTTGATTAAAACTGCATCCAATTGTTGAAATTTAGGAGCAAGGGCAATTTCCAAAGGCTCAATAGGAATTCCAGTCTGCATAATGTATAATATTATGTTAAAAGTAGGTAAATAAATAATATATGCGAAAAATGTAAATACTCGAGTAAAATTTAATACTATAAAAATAATAAAATACTTACGACAGAATAGGCCAAAGTTGCAAGGGTTTTATACAGGTCATGAGCAACACCTTCAACAATATCCGAATATGCCAATAATTTTGGGGAAGAGGGGACGAGTTCCAGACCTCGAGTTCTCGCAATGTATTTATAAATGGCCTTTGATTCACTCAACCTCACACTGGCATCAATGAAGTATGGAAGCTGAAATCAAAGACAACAGAGCAAAGGCGATGAAACAACACAAATTATTATTGATTGTTATTTTAATCTAGTAAAAAATACCATACTCAATAATATTATTAAAAAATTACATTGGGAAAGTCCAGTCCATATTTAAATTTCTCATTGAGCCAGGAGTCGTGACTGTAATCTGTTCAGGAAAAATTAAATTACCACTATCAGAAAAATGCAAGATTTGAGGATTGAGGATGAAAAATGTCCTGATATTTCATGTACATATGTATTTAAATTCAAAAGTAAAAGTACCCGGAGCTGGACCAAACGTGTATTGCTTGTCTTCATACTCCACTTGTAAGTAGTTTAGAATGAGGCGATTGTGATGAGCAAGTCCTCTATTTATACAAAATACAAAGAAATTCAAAAAATTGATGAAACTAGGATTTTTCAAAGGTAAACGTAATTAAGTAAATATTACATTTTTATGTTCCTGTTTACATACCTGATATCCCAGTAGGCAAAAACGGGCTTCGTTGAGAGTTTGGCAGTTCCGGAGTGAACAATATTAAGTTGACAGCGAAGAAATAAAGTTGAAGTACCCAGGACAAGTGGTGAAGTGAGGCGAGTGGAAAGCATTACAAGGAATTTATGCGTCGAGCCTTTGATTTTAAATTTTAAATTGTATGTAACATGAGAGTTGTGTAAAATATACCCAAACTTCAAATGGTTGTGTAATATTTAGGAGCAAAAGAACGTCGTGTATCGTCAACTTGAATTTATGACATTAGTCTCTTCACTACCATACAAAATCACAGATTATCATCTTTGCTTTTTATCTAAGGTTAAGGTCAAAGGTTTTTCATACTCCAGACTCCACACATTGGATATTGGATAAAAACAAAAATAAAAGAGTAGCAAGTAGCAAGACATGAGACAAGTTTGAAAATTCAAGAACATCATCTGCCTTCTCTTTTTACTCCATCCCCGGCTCCACTTTTCTAACGGGAATGGAAAGCCATGGGCTTTGATTTCCTATTTTCTTTATAGAGATGCACAATATACTTTTTTCACGTATACTTAAAATAAAATACAAAATACACACTCAAGTTCATTTTTGTGTGTAATGCATGTTTTTCCTTTGCTTTGATGTAGAAAGGGTTCAGCTCAGCTGCACAGAGAAAGAAACCCTTAAGAATTCTGCCTTTGGAATTTGAATTTTGGACCATGAATATTTTCATAAATCACAATTAAAAAAAACATACTCCAAAAATAGCTGCACAATGAAATATTATACAAATTTTTCTCGTTAAAAATATCCCGATTTTATCATGTTTTTCATCACTGTAATCCGGATTTTTCTGCTCTTTACTCTTCAGAGTGATGGTAATTTTAGTTATTTTCAATTTTGTACTTTGATACGTCTTTTTGGATTCTGATTCTGATTTTAAATGTGGGCATGTATATGTGTAATTAAAAACTTGGTTCAAAAGTAAGTAAATTTTAAGAAAATGTGTGTTGACTTGTGTCTTTTGACCAAATGATTTCATAGAAAGTGACGGATGTAATCTCATGCAGAGAAATCCATAAGCAACAAGAACAATCCCGTTTGAACTACTGATAAAACGGGCTGAAAAGGCTAAAAGTCGAGGAGATTACGAAACAGCCATCAAATTGTAACACCAACTAGCCAAAGAATTTGAGACTAATTTTGGTTCGGACCACCCAGGAACGATGGATATGACTAGTCGACTCTACCTCGTCTATTTCGGTGCTCAAAAGTACCAGGAATCTCTTTATCTGGCGTGGAAAATCTACAAAAGTAAGGAGAAAATCCATGGTAAAGAACATACAAGTACAGTTGAAGCTCTGACTTCACTAGGCAACACTTATTACCTCATGAGAAAATATGACAAGGCGGAAGAGCTGTTGAAAAGAGCCTATCGCCTCACAAAATCTCAACAGGGTCAAAATCACAAAGACACCCTACAAATCCTGTTCATCCTGGCCAACGTCTACCGACAGAGCAGAAACCCAGACAAAATGGATTTGGCCCTCCGCTATTTTAACAAAGTGTATGATGTGAGGTCAACTGACCCAGAACTGGGTCAAGAGCACGAGAAAACCCTTCACGCCCTTAGACACGTCGGAGATGTCCTTGGTGCGCAGAGTAAATTTGAAGAAGCGGCTGAAATATTCCGAGAGGTCCTGGAAATACGAACGAGAATTTTGGGCGAAGGTCACCCCTCGACCCAAGAGGTCAAAACAGTCCTTGTAGAGACCCTGGCCAGAAATGGGAAAACGGGACAAGCCAATGAAATCCTGAGGAAGGAAGAGTCAGGCAAGGACAAGGACGATGAGTCACTCTACACGCTCGTCTACCGAAAAGCCACGGCTCTTGAGGAACAGGGAGAACATGAAAAGGCCATTCAAATTTGGAAGGAACTCTACGAGCATGAAATTTTGAAACGCCATCTTGCGCCCAAAATTTTGGCCATTTTAGACAAACGCATCTCATACAGTCGAAACCAAGGAGATATGGAAGAAACACTAAAGTGGGCCAAGGTTGTAAATGACCTAGCTAAAAATCAAGTCAATTTCATTAGATAAATCAGATTTTTACAAGGAGCTTCGACTTCGTGGTTACGGCTACTCTGGAATTTTCCAGGGCGTTCACTCGGTCCAGAATATTCCAAACAGCAACGCCAGCGACATCAGTGCAACTGTCAATAAACATTGGGGTCGGCTAGAATGGAATGAAAATTGGGTGTCACTTCTGGACACAATGCTCCAGTTTTGGATTTTTAGCAGACGAGAGTCCGTGATTCTCCCGGGACGAAGAGATTTGTTTGTTCCCACGAATATCCAAAAATTAACCATCGACCCGAAATCCTTTTCCCACCACGTTCAAAATTCAAATACGAAATCAAATCCCACCCCAGTTCCAGTTCCGGTAATGTTCAACCGAGATTTAAATGAGATTCAGTGTCCAGGGGTTAAATTTCGTGGTTTGAAGGCAAGTTTACTCCAACGACGAGCACTGGAAGAAACGGCCAGCAAAAGACTTCAGCTGGAAGAGTACAAATTCGTCCCTTATTTTGACACGGAAGACGGAAACGGAAATGGAAATGAAAAACAAAATGGCGGACTGAGTCTAGAGGACATTTTGCACTTTTGCGTTCATGTCTGTATCGAAAACACAATGTCGGGCTCAAACAACGAGCTAAAAGCAACAGAACTCCTACTGAGTAATCCAGTCCCGACCTTTGTTTCGGCCCACGTCTCACAAAGTCTCCAAAGTCATCCAACTTTGGAATATCAACTCACGTTGATGACTCTGATTCAAGATGGCGCTACTTCTGAGGAACTGGAAAAAGCCATTTCGTCTCGAGGAAACAACCAAAACGAGGAAAATTTCCAACTGGTCGTGAAATCCAATGCTGAGGATTTGGTTCCAGAAACAATGGATCAGAATTTGATGATAATTCAGGAAACAACTTTAATTTCAAAGGCGATTGCTGCTCTTCAAGATGGCGGATTTTTATTACTCATACTGGAAAAGGATAATCCAGACTATTCAAAATATTCCAGTGCAAAAAATATGGAGGAATTGACAAAATCCATATTTGTCGACGTTCCGGGTGAAAATTTCCAGTTGGTTCCCATCGCCCGGAAGATGGCGTCACAGAAAAAAACGGTATTTTACTTATTTCGGCGCCTAAATGAAGACGTACAGAAACCCATTAGCAATGGAATTGACCATACGAATCAAGAAATCATCATAAATTTGGATAAGGACTCAAACACCAATTTTGAAATTTGGCTCGATCAACTGAAATCCTGCATTAGTTTGGCGCTGGAAAGTAGAAGAAAAATCTACCTAGTTTCAGAGTTTAATCCAAACAGTGGAATTTTGGGTTTGGTCAACTGTCTCCGAAAAGAGGAGGGTGGGGAAAATATCTATTGTTTTTTCAATATGGCCACCAACCAAAGTTTAGATTCGCCATCTTTGAATTCCAATACCAATTCCAACATTTTGTCTAATTCTGACCCTTGGTCTGAACGCCTGACGCCATTTTTGTCCAAAAACTTGGTCATGAATGTTTTTCAAAATGGCGACATTCAAACTTGGGACAGTTTCCGCCATTTTCCGCTGAAAACAAATATGGCAGATACTACTACGCCAACAACTGCTACTGTACAAAACGCCTACTTGACCATCAAAACCCCTGGAATTTGGTCCAGTCTCCAGTGGGTTGAGGCTGAAGCCCAGGATGAATTGGGGGGCGACAAATAAAAGTGGCGATGGGCTAGTGCACGTTCATTACGGCTCCTTAAACTTCCGGGATGTGATGCTGGCTTCTGGACAACTAGCACTGGATGCAATTCCAAAATTCCAGACTTTTCGAGAAATGCCCCT